>JAASGK010000390.1:0-25908 GCA_023334195.1 Globisporangium emineosum
CAACTAAGCATCGAGTGCGATCGAGAACTGGAACCAATTCTAAGTCTCGTCAAGAAAAGATGTTCGTGTTAGGCTCCTAGGACACAAGGTGTTTTTTTCAGAAAAAATATTTTTTGAAAAAGTACACAAAAACTGTTTTTTGCTCAGCTCTGCCTGATGACATGCTGGCACCACCAGAAGTGAAACGGCAATCTTTGCGGCTGCAAGGAAGCCTTACAGGCCCACCCACACTGATATCCACACACACAACTCCATTTCCCAGGACACCGCAAGCCGAATGGCCGTCGCATGTGACGATGGCGTCCGCATTCCCATTTGTTGGTGAGTTGGTGAGAAGAGCGAAATAATTCGCCGGCGCTTCTGCAAATCCATGTGGGCACTGCACCTTGTATATGCGCTTTGATTGTGGCTGCAATATTTTATGCGTGGATTACGGGACGTGTTGGGCCGGATGACGGCGTGTCTCTTGCTTACAGTTAGCTTGATCTGCGTGTGATATGGTCGATCGATCAATCGTGCGGACGCGTCGGCGTCGGTTGATGGTCCATATATGTATTGCTAACCATGGTCGCTTGATGTCTGGATGTCGTGTGTACGACAGATCCTGCCAAAAGAATCGAGAATGCGCTGTGGAGCCTGTCGTCGTGCCCAATGGTACGGATATTGGCGCTGTCGAAGCATTGCAGGATGTTGATTTCGTGAATGCGTATGCTCATTCTACGTGGGTGTCTTTGTAGGTGTTGTTGCCGGTCATTTCGCAGCACATGTGGGAGCTCTTGCAGCTGCATCCGCGTCAGCGATCGCATTTACTGCGCTCTCGTGAGTGACTGTATCTGTCCATCCATCTTATGCACGAAGTTTGTGTGCAGTTGTCGTATTGCCAACAGTGACATCTGCTTTACTTCTTTCTGTGTGAATGAGCAGACCTGAGCTTGCTCCGAGTTGCAGTGCAAAGGCTGATAGGGGCTCTCCAGTCGCAGCAGCAGCACCTTGTAATTGACCGCCTTGTAAGTTTCTTGATGGAAAGAGATACCAACCAAACCCGGCCGCAACACCTCGACATGATTTTAATGGCAGTGGTCTCTCAATCTTGTAGCGAATCTTGCTACTTCTGCTCTATGAGCTGGTGTCGACCAGTAACGCGCTTCGCCAGCACGCTCAGTCGGTAAGTTTGCTTTAATCGACAATTCTTTCGCATTTTGAAGAAAAAACAACACAACTGAGCACTCATTTTTTGTGGCTGTCAGTGCAGCTACGTGGCAACGAAATTGTCCAAAGAGCGCAGACGAGATTTAGCGACTTCACCTCGAGCTGGAAATTGTGCCAAAGCCTGCGAACACTTCTCAGGTAAAACTTTCCAAACTCTCTCTCCCTCTCTCACTCGTACACACATGAATACCCACATGATGAACAATTTCTTACTGCTTCTCGCTCTTGTACAGTGACAAATATGTGCTCTCAGACTCCGAGTTTGCACAAGGATTCTTCGACTTTCGCGTCTTCGAAGCCAAGCAAGCAATGTTTGAAAGTGCGCGAAGCAAAAACGACTCGATCGAAGTTTGCTCGTCGCTTTCTCTTCGCACGACCAATTGTCAGGCTTCGTCATCGCTTTTTCGACCGCTTCTTGGTCACCCCTCACCAACTGATCAACTGGAAGGAAGCTGTGAAAAGTTTGTGCTAAAAACACTCGAAGAGCATCGCTTCGCGACTCGGTTCCAGGAGAAACGCGTCACATTGCGAACGTGGCGCAAAGCGAAAAAAGATGCACTCACACTGGTCGCGTCGGGAGATCGCCCGAATCTCGTGGAAGCTTTGTATCTGCTGCTGGAGACCATTTGGCTGCGACCACGAGGATGCAGCTTGCCACCACTGTACCTGAACGCAGGATCGATCTACCTCGCCTTTGATCACCTCGATGAAGCAGCGACATCGTATCGAAACTGTCTGCGGCTGGACCCAAACTCGTGGAAAGCGCGGTACAATCTGGGGATAGCGCTCGCTCGCGCGCAAGATTTCGTCGACGCAAAGCATCAATTCGATCTTGCGTTACAGAATTGCCCCGGTGATGCGACAGCAGCTCGCAATGACATTCATGCAATGATCGCAGAGATTGAAGAGATCGTGCAAGAAAGAAACGAGAAAGCGTTCAAAGACACCGACAAAGCGCGAGAGTTCACGTCGCAATACCTGAGAACTCTCCACTCGGTGGCAGCAACACCAAGTGGGCTCGCTCGAACAATTGTTGCTGAGGACTACACATCGAGTTGCCACAGCGGTGCTCCTGCAAACTTGTCGCCGTTACTGTTCCACAAAGTCGATGGATGGAAAGGAGCGATCGCGGGGCTTCTTCACCGCATGTACACCGTGGCGTTCACTCGGTTCATTTCGATTGACAAGGAGTTTTCTCGAGTCAATTCAACTTGCTCCGGTTGTATCACGATTGCAGAGCTAGAAAGTGTTGTACATAAAGTGACAGGCACCAAGCTGACGGCAGGCGAGCACTCTGAGTTGGCGCTGATCTGCCAAGACGGGTACGCTCACATTCCAGGTTGTGCTACTCCCGATGCAATGTCACTGTGGTGTTGACTCTCTGCTGTTCGTGTTTCCTAATGCATAGAACGCTGCTGCACCAGTTCTTGGTCCCAAACGCCGAGACTCTTGCCGTTCTGGACGAAATGAGTCGAGTGGGCATTTGCTACGCTGCATTCCACTGGCATTTGACTCGGAAACGAGCCAAGAGAAGCGAAAAGTCTCGTCAAGGGGGGTTCTGGTGCTGGTTGGAGCTCCCGATGGCGAAATGGATCACACAGGTGGGGCTATCATTGACACTTGTGGAGAAATTGAGTTTGTTTGGATGGACAACGCCAATGGATCTTGTGCTGAGATGGAGTCGTCTCGATCCAGCGAGTGATTCTCTGTCGCTATCGTTTGCTGACCGAGGCGTGTTCGTGTTTGAGTGCCATCACGCTCGCACCGCGATTCAAAATGAAGCCTCGGCTGTGCTCCAGATGTTCTTTCGGCGGATTGTTCGAAATCGACGAAGAACAAAGAGCTTCAAGTGCATCACGCAAGTAGCAACTGCTCTGTTCCCCACGTACAAGAGGCAATCTAGCGCGATAGGAGATCTCCGGGATGTGGTTCGTGAAGACACGCAAGCTGAGCAACAAATTGTGGCGCAAGTGCTCGAGTGCTTGGACAAATTGGTTGACGATGTCGTCGTGACGATCCGCTTTGAGCGAAAGGACTATGAAGAGAGCATACGTTGGCAAGAGATCCCGGTTCGCACAGAAAAGCGTCAGGCAACCTCGCAAGCAGTCGGGATGCTACAGAACTTGATGGCTAATAGAGTTGTTTAGTTTGTCTCGTGCTTTACTTATTTTCTGTCATGGTGAACATAAACCAAAGGCTCAAAAGGCACAATACAATTTAGATCAGAGTCGTGACCAATGTATCGGCGAGCGAAGTGACACTCGCGTCCAGCTCAGCTGTGGTATCTGCCAGGAGGTCGTCCAAGAGCATTTCTTCCAAGCTGCGACATATACCACCATTCGAGAGAACAAACTTAGTTCAAGACACCAGATTCTGAGGAGCGCATGCAGATACTCGACTTACACTTCTATAACCGCACACTGGTCCATTCCCGTTCCCGCAAGAGATGACTCAACAAGTCGCCGGTGGTGCTGGAACTGTTGCCGTCGCTTCTCGATGGCCAAATATCGGTGTCCGTACAGGATCGAAGCTGATACTTTGCGATTCCCCCCTATTCTCGTCGGCGATGAAGTTGAATCGTTTCCAACGTGCTCTGCAGAAACGATTCCGTTTTCAAACTTGTTTGAGGACGAGAATCCTGAGGGATTCTGCTCAGTGTCGACGGGAATATCGATATTCATGACGACTTCCAGAGGCAGTACGAGAGGGACTCCACCGTTGTGAACTGGTCTCATAGATTCAGCATTCACTCCAGACTTGGACACAATAGCTTCACCACTCTGCTTGGTTTGACTGACACGACCAAAACCCAATTGATTCGAGGTAGAGTATCCCAACGCGAGCCCCTGCTGGATCAAGTGGTCCTCTTGGTCTTCGATTCGGGTGATCTGATCGAGAATCGCATCAAGCTGGTCGGCGTGGCAGAGCTCCATTTGATACTCGGAAGTACGCTTTTCTTCGTCGTTCAGCAAAAAAGCAGTGTCCTAGTTTTACAAATGATGCATACCACCTAGTTAGCGTTTTCAATCCGACAGTACCAGAACGAGCGTTTGATGGAGCAACTCACAAGAAGAATGTCGTCCAGGATCGCGGCCGCCAGGTCGTCCGAGTGCCTTGCAATCGTGTTCAAGCCTTCTTGAGGGAGAAGAAGCGAGAGTTTCGCTCCCTGGTGCCCCTTGTGGATACCTCGCAAGAGCGCCTCCGCTTGATTGACGAGAGGGAAAAGTGATGCCTAGCGAAGCATAGAGGAATCGAAATCGTCGAGTGAATACGATACAATAGGATAGAGGTGGTGGACACCGCTGTGGGAAATGCTGCATGCACTTGTTTGAGCTGCTCATACCTTGAGACTGTAGACAACGGAAGCTGCTTGGCGCAAGACTTGGTCAGAGTCACCACGTCCACGCTCTTGCTGATTACAGTTTGGTTCGTTCTGGTATCTCAGCCGAGCCGTGTCTTCTGCTCTTTGAAACATCTCGTCCACACGCCGCTATCCAACAAACCAAATTCAACTCAGTTTGTGTTAGGACCTCCAAGAAAAATCGCCTCAAATGGTCTCAGAACACACCTGGATTTCTTCGATCAAATAATCGCCTTCTCCGATGGCTGGACGCGGAAATGAGGTGTATTCTTGATCACATTGTGGCTCGGGTGGATCTGCAAACTGCCTCGCTTGCTCGCTTCTCGCTGATGGAGATAACCGGTAGGATCGTGGCGTATCATTAGCACGGTTTGACCGAACTGACACTCGATCTCTGCTCCTTGATGAAGAAAGCGATAGTGCTGAGGCTTGCTGGTTGTGCTCGCTTCGTAGTGGTGACGCGCTAGATGGCTGGGAGGCTGCGTCAAGGGTACCAACGAGGATCTCCCACTCCTCCAGGCTGATGGTGTTACGATCTCCTTCGTGAATCAAGTACACGTAGTCGGAAATCTACAGTAGAAATGGGGGAAACAAGAAATTGATTAGCGACCTGGACGGAGAGAGAATGGTTTGAATTCGATAGCTAAAGTGAACCGACTTACTTGATTATGGGTCGCTGGCAATCGCAATAGACGCAGACCTTCTAAAATCTGGCTCACGCCGATTTGTCCTCGCTGCTGTCGATCCAGTACTGCGAACACGCTTGCCCCGTAGCTTTGGTGGGCTGTCCGAGAACTTGGGCCTCGAGTAGATTTTGGGGATCGGGACCGCGAGGACGATTGCCGTTGTTGCTGCGACGCGCGAGGCGATGAGTAGACGGACGACCGCGGACTTTGCTCCTGGTTTGGACTAGAATTCACGACCGGCGAGTTGACGTGAATCATGAGTCGTGGTGAAGATTCTGACTCTTGGAGTCTTCGTGGCGAAAGTGGCGAAAGCGCGACATCCTGCATGGGTTCAAAGAGACCTTGGTGAGGACCAACAATATGGAATTTCATGACTTAAACTCCCTGACTCACCTTTGAAGAATGTTCAGCTGTGATTGGAGCAGCGTCAGGATTTGCGTGCTTAGGACTTAAGCCATCGGAAAAATGGACGGACCGGAGCAGCGACTTGGGGATAATCTGTGGCTTGGACAGTCGCTCAAAGACGTTCGAGCGCGAGGAAGCCAGTGTTGGGCGGTACTTCTGAGTGTTTTGGTGGTCGTAGGGTCTTCCGGTGATGCGCTCAAAGTTGAGACGAAGGAAGTCTTTTGTCGGTCGTGGTGGTAGTCGCAGAGCGGATGTCGTTGAGATGGTGCTTTTCACGTTTCGAAGCGAGTTGGACTTCGTGTTGAGCGACAGTCGCTGAAAATTTGCGCTCGGTGTCTGCTTTGATTTTGATAAAGAGGACAACCGGTCTCGGATCTGCTGAGTCTCCTTCTCGCTCTCTTGCCTGCGATCTCCTAGCTTTGGCTGAAACAGCGTCGATTTCTTGATCGAAGTGTCGAAAAATGACGACGTGTGCTGCACGTCGGCATCCCACGCAGGCTTACGTGGTGCAGTCGGCTTCTTTTTGACTGACTTGCGATCTGGAAGTCTTGTGAGTTCTTTTGCTTTGGTGGTATTCGTTTTTCGTGTTGTGTTTGTTGCGGATTCAGCAGTTTGTGATACGGATGCAGGTCCTAGCTCACCCGGCTTCCATGGTCGCCGCAGCTGTTGACCATTGATGGTAAAGCCGCGCTTGTCGTTCTCAACATCTTCATTCCGCGCGGACGAACTGTTGGCTTGCTGGTTTGTCTGGTGCTGGTAATGCAGCGGCGATGGCGGCACATTCTGCAGTGTAAATTGCACATGGGTCTTGCGCTGTTGCTGCTGCTGTTTTGTGTGCCTATTGCTGCTGTTCTGCTGATTTGTTGGACTTGCCTGAGGACTCCACTGTCGGCTGCTGTCGCTCGAGACACGCAGTGGATTTTGCTCTTGGAGCTGTTGCTTGCTGCTGAACGCCAGCTGATTCATCATTGCGGAGCTCTCCATCGTCTTCCCATTCCCATTCCACATCACCCATGACTCATTTCCAAAATGTGTCCAACGCCCTTTTGCGATCCAAACCTGTACCACTTGCAGAGGTACAATCCGAATTTACTCTCTCACTGAAGTAACATTACTACCATATCTTACTTAATACTGGACTCTCGCTCCTGTGGTGGTTTTTGACAGTGTGAGCCACACTCTTGGGTACAGTGTACCATTTCCAAAAGGGGTCTCTCCCTGCGAGTTAACGTTACTTCAGCCGTGCAGTCGTGACAAGCCGCTGGTCCATCATTTCATTTTGGCATTCGGCTCGATCCAGGTAGGTCACCAAGAGATCCCCCCTCGCCTGAGCAGCTCCACGAGAGACGCCCCGCCCCCATCAGCAGCCATGAGCGACAAGGCCAAGCAGGAAGTGCGCACGTCGCTCCTCATGTCCATCCTGTCGTGCCTCGTGTACAGCCTCATGTCTAACATCATGGTGCTCACGAACCGGTACCTCGTGGGCAAGAAGTACTACGGCTTTGAGCAGAAGATGTTCATCGTGCTCGCGCAGGCGGCGATCGCGGTGCTCGTGCTCGAGGTCGCAAAGATGCAGAAGCTCGTGCAGTACGACAACTACAACAGCGAGACTGCGAAGAAGTGGGCGCCCGTCACGTTCTTCTTCGTCGCGATGCTCTACACAGGCACGCAGGCGACCGCGGGTCTCCCGATCCACATCGTGACGGTCTTCAAGAACGTCACCAACATCATCATTGTGTTTGGCGAGTGGAAGCTGTTCAACGAGAAAGTGGGCATCCTCGTGATCGCGAGTCTCGGCGTCATGCTCATGGGCGCGGTCATGTCGTCATACAGCGACGTGGGCGGCGGCAAGGCCACGGCGAGCACGCTTACGGGCTACTTTTGGATGTTCCTGAACTGCGCCGCGACCGCCGGTTACGTGCTCTATATGCGCTACGCGACGTCCAAGTCGTCGCTCAAGATCTCCAAGTTCGGCATGGCGTTCTACAACAACCTCATCTCGCTGCCGCTGCTGGCGCCACCGATGATTCTCAACGGCGAAGCGTTCACGGTGTGGAGCAACCCGCTGCTGGGCAACCTGAACTTCACGATCCTGCTCTTCTTGAGCGGTGTCGTGGGCGTGGGACTCAACCTTGCGTCCTTCTGGTGCGTGTCGTCGACCTCGGCGACCACGTACGCGACGGTCGGCGGTCTGAACAAGATCCCCACGACGTTCATCGGCGTGCTGCTGCTCGGTGAGACGCTCAAGTCGGACACGGCGATCTACGTGACGTTCGGCATGGTCGGCGGTATCCTCTACGGCTACGCCAAGTTCAAAGAGGGTGAGGACGCCAAGCGCCGCAAGCTCCAGGAGCAGTCCAAGAACCTCGACTCGAAAGTATAGATATAAGAGCCACGCTTGCCATTCATCACTCGCTTGTGTGTGAAGTAAGGGCTGGTATTCAGAGGGCGACGTGCATACATGAAGAGCGTTTGGATATCCTCTCGATTTGGGTCTAATAGGTCAGTGTTTGGCTGATGATAACAATTGGGAACAGAGCGAGAAGGTGGTCGTTCGCCCCTGCATTTCATGAATTTTTTGTTTCTTGCGCGTTTGGCGATGAATGAAGCCTTGAGCCTGGTGATTTGCTGCACATTTGATTGGTGCCGGTGGTGAATTAAATAGAGAGAGACGAGTGCTACGACGATGGGCGCTTGGGTTCAGCAGCAGAAGCAGAACCAGCAGCATTACGGAAACTCCTGAGCTGTTCACGCTCTTTCTCGAGTGCTTGGATCTGGTCCAAGCGCAGTCGCGACTGGCCCATCGAGAAGCGGCTATTGAGTAGCACACTTCGACGCACAAAGGAGCGACCGAGGCGTCAGTACGCAAATGAGACGATCAGCCCGCACTAACAAGAGTCAACGGAAACGAAAATCATCAATACCTGGAGGTGTCCAATCGGGATCCCGCCATGTCCAAGAATGCATCTTCAAGGGCCGACTGGGTGAGTGAACCTAAAATGCATGGGACACAGAAAGCGTCGCTGTCCGAATTCAGCAGAGCATGCATGCAGGTGTGGAAAAGACAGAGAGACGCTCCCACCTGAGAAAGGGTTGTCGCCATGGAAAGATGACATCGTGGACATTGCCGACATCTTCATCATGTGCGCCTGCAGCTGCTGCTCATTCACGAGGTTCGGCACATTCGCCCGCGGCGACGCGAGGAACGCGGCGGCTGACGCGTCCTGCTGGTGCTGCTGCGCGAGTTGTACGGCTCGCTTCGCCTCGTCCTCCTTCAAAAACGGGAACTCTGAGTTGGAAATCGTGCGGATCATGCGCGGTGACGAGGCCGCGGGGGCGTCGATCTTCATGCCTTTGAACGCGTGGTTGATGATGTTTGCAGCATAGTTCGGGTCCAAAATCGGTCGAGTGTGGTACTAAAAACAATTGACAGTCATAACTGAGCCCCTCGAGGCAAAACAGTCCATGCGTGACCTCACAACCACATTCCTCGTACCTGAGTGCCATGGATGATTCGCGGGGACATCACGCCGGTCGGAAAACTGTTTAGCGAGGACTGCGATGTATCGGATTTGGCGTCATCGTCCATTCCAAAGTGCTCGTTGCCACCAGTACCACCAGAACGCAGATGTGACGGTGCTGTTCTGAAGCGTGCATGCGGTGGGGATTTGAGGATCGGCGACGAGTTGGCGCTCTCGTTGAGCAGGTTTTCCCATCGAAATGGACTTGACACTGCGCCTCCGTTGTTACCAGCATTGTGCTTTGCGTTCCGCACTGCAAACGGAGGTGGCGAGCCAGGTGATCCAATGCCGACACCAAACTCGTCCGACGTGTCCAGGGAGCTCAGCTTTGGCGACGTCATTGGCGTCGAGAAGCCGCTGAACGACTGCCTTCGTGGTGAGCCGCCGAGGTCTTCGTTGCTGCTGAGACCGGAGAGCGGGACGGACCGGACGTCCTCCGAGGCGGACTCGTCATGTCGATCCAGCTGCGCTCCGTCTTCTTGCAGAGGTAGACCTAGCCATACAAGAACATTGGATTACTGTCTATTTGACACGTTGGATACACCATTTCTCACTCACCTGAAGGCGCACCGCCATGCTGCTGATCGCTCGTGTGGTGCAGCAGCGCGTATCGCTTCACGCACTCCACAGGCGCGTGGCCAACCACGCGGGACACCTCGAGCCCTACAGCAGTCACATAAAATGAGTACAGTATGAACATCGTCACTAGAGGTCCCTCGCAACTCCTCATCCATGAACAACTTGGAAATCTGATTATGCAGCCAAAAGAACATACAATTGACGCCAACCGGGAAGCGCTCGCCGCTGACCGTGGACCGCGTGACGAGCGCCACGAGCCGCTCATCTGTGGAATGCACCCACTGCGGCGCCTGTCGTTCCTGGAAGCTCGACCAGCGCTGCTCGGCGCGCAGCTCTTCCGGTAATGCCCACGACGTCATCGCGTGTGTGCGTTCCTCAAAATGGCCATTTTCAGTTGCGAAGAAGGTCCGTTAAGTACGCATTCGCATCATATCAGTGGCACATCGCGAACTTAAAGTGATTACGTCATTGCGCAGATCAGATACAAAAGAAGAGAGGAGGGATGAAGAGATGCGTACTTTGCAGGCTGAAAGGGTGTCTATTAAAGTTCGCAGTAGTTGCCATCATGAATCAATCAATCAACATGCACTGAACAATAGGAAATCCAAGCAAGCGGATACCGTAGCTTTACTCTTGTGGCGTGAACCTCCAGATGCGGATGAGCGCGTCGTCAGCCGCGGACGCCAGCAAGAACGACCGCTTGCCATCTGCTGTCTGCTGCACAACCGGGCTCCAGCGCACGCAGTTGATGTCGCTCGAGTGCGCCGCAACCTGGCGGAACGCGAGCTCAAACGACGCAGGAGAAGCCGAAGACTCGCGGAAGATGCGGATCGCGTCATCCGCGGCGCCCGTGACGATGAAGTTGCCCTGCGCAGACCAGTCCACGCTGAAAATGGTGCGGTCGTGGAACCCCGAGAGTGTGGCGACTTGCTTCCATTCCATTGGACTGCAGATACAAATAAACATGAGCAGCTCAGTTCAGAGTTCACACTCAAACGTATACAAAATGACAGCTATCGCACCTTCCGTTAGCGTGCACGTCCTTACTGTTGACGTCGCGCTGCCAGATGATCACGGTCTTGTCATCCGAGACCGACGCGAGGCGGCTACCTGCCGGGTCCGTCGCAACGCCCCACACCGTCGAGCTGTGGCCTAAACAAAACAAAAGTAAACTATGAGACTTCTTTCATGCAAAAGCTTCCATATAAGGCATTGAACTTACCGTTCAGCGTCTCTTTACAGTACCAGTCGTCTATATCAGTCGTCCATTCATGCCGCATGGCCAAGCGCAATTGTCAGTTCATATCTCCCTGCAACAACACCAACAAGCCAAGTAAATGCACACCTTCGTTCTCCGCCCAGATGCGCACCGTGTCGTCGTAGCTCACGGATATGAGGATGTCTTCGCTCGGGTGCCACTTGACGAACTTCACGTCCTGCGTGTGGCCGTGCAGCACGGAGATGCACTCAAAGTCCGTGTCCGGGTCGGCTTCCCAGATCCAGACGCTTTTGTCGCGACTGCACGTGGCGATGTACGACCCCGACGGGCTCCACGCGACGCTCTTCACCTCACTCTCGTGGCCCTCGAGCGACGACACCACTTCGTACGAGTTGCCCTGCTTCTCCCAGATCACCGTCGTGGCGTCAAAGCTCACAGACGCAATGTAGCGTCCATCCGGCGACCTATACACCCAACATACACATGTAAGGTCCACACAGCTACACCTCGTACAGATTAATGCAGACCACGCACCATTCACAGGCACGGATCGTGCGTCCCTGGGCATCTTCAAGAATCGCGACGCACTCCCACTTGGCGTTGCTGTTGCTGCTGTCCTTGGGCGGCGCCCAGAGGCGGATCGTTTTGTCGCCACTGCAGGACGCCAGCAGCTTGCCATCGAAGCGCCAAGAGACGTGCCACGCGCGGTCGCGATGGCCCTCGAGCGCGCAGAGCTGCACGAACTCCTGCTGCTGGTTGCTCATGTTAATGGTCATGCTCACGGTCAATTCTGTTAAACACTTTGCTTTGTCTGGTTCAGGGTCGTGGTGGTTCCAGAACCCACCTGCAACGCTTTTCGAACCGTATCAACATCTTACCACTTGTTTCAACTCTATTAAAGCAACCTTCTTTACAGATGAAAAACCTTGAAAAACCTTGCGAATGTCGCGCGAAGGTGTCGCATGGACGCTTCCCTTCCCGCAACAACAAAGCCCGAGCCATTCCCAAGGCGGAAATGACTGAATGAGCGGAAACGAACGTTCATTATGATCCATCATCTTGTTCTCACGCTCGGTCTGTCCTGTCGGGCTGTGGGGGGCCAGCCAGTGGCCATTTGATTCCACGCAAAAGAACGCGCAGAGAAAGACACGCGAGTGGATAGAGAGAGACAGCGACCAGACAGACAGATAGACGAGAGACTGCGACAAGCGACTGGCGCGTAAGTGAAAAGGCTGGACGTGTGTGTGTATGCCCGTATGTGATGCGGAGAATGTGCGCGTATGTGTATGTGTATATGGAGATATGTGGGCGTGGTGCGCAGGATTTGGCGCATGAGTATGCTTCACGCAAACACAAACGGTGATAGAAAGCGCGTGTGCGGTTCCATGTTGTTTTTCGCGCCAAAATGAGCGGGGGATCTCTGCTTTGTGTCTGTGTGTGGCATGTGTATTGGTTGGCTGTAACGCGTGTTGTGTATGTAACGAGTACGCGCCATGGATGTGGTTAGCGCATGCGTGGATCGAATGCGGTGTTGTGGCGTGACGTGAGGATTGTACTAATGTTCTTGGTGTTGTGGTATGATGCGATAGTGATCGGATACATTTTACGAACACGACCTGCCTGCTGCTGTTTGAGAAAATACAACGAAACCAAACATGAGCGCGATGAAGATGGACTTCATTTGCAAAGACTCGCCCGAGAAAGACGCCGAGCGAGCGCCTGTGGCTGCAGTTGACACTACGGACGCGAACGCCGCCGTATCGTCACCCGCGAAATCCACGACCCCGAACGCGGCGAAGCTGAGCGCATTGCTGAACAGCCATGATTCGGACGTGGACATGGACGCAGAGAATGACACGGAGCCAATGGAGGACGAGGAGGAGGAGCAAGCTGTTGTTAATAATGGTGGCAACGTCGAGACTCGAGTTTCTTCAACGCCGTCAACAGAGCCACCAATGAATGGCTCTAGCAAGACGCAACGAGCGCAAGCACCAGTGATGACGAGGACGGTGGTCGACGAAGCGCCCGCAAACTTCACGGACGAGGACATTTCGGAGAAGAACGGCGGACTCAGCGACAACGAGGACTCGGAGGACGAGCAGGCGGAGTACGCGGCCTGGCAGGATGTGGATCTGAGTCCCGCAGTGGACCTGGTACGATTTCTTGTTGTGGGTTGACTTCCACTGTGCGATGCCTCCATCTTTATTAACAACTGTGTGTATCTCTTCCTCGACGGTGGACAGGTGAATAAAGTGGTTCGCGAATGCCTGGAAGCCGGCAAGACGTACAACAAATCGATCACTGCCAAGACGACACAGGTATGATTTATGTGTGTTCCTATTGCTATGAAGCTGGTCTAATCACGATCGAAACTGACTATCTATGGTTGATGAATTTTGTTCTGCAGTTGATCACTGGGTGTGACACTGTGCTGCACGAGCTGAAAAACCTCGCGGATGCGCGCGATTCATCGCGAAAGAAAGGAAGCAAGCGAGGTGGCCAAGACTCTGGTTGCGAATGCGCGATCGCGCTCGGTCTGCTGCCGCTGATCAACAAAGACGCAGTCGCGAATCCTGCAGTAGCAGGAGCTCCGGAAGACAGCGCAAAGCTTGTGGCGGGACCAGCTGGCAAGCTGGCGAAAGTGGATGCTATCGCAGAAGACCACACGGATCGTGTGCTTCTCAAGGTCGAAGCGTCTGTCGAGCGACTGCGAGAGCTGGCGGAGATGATCCAGGCTACCAGCATGCAGGGCGAAGCCAATCTAATCTCCAAGGTCACGCTCCAGGATGGCACGATCAAGGCTCTGGATGCAGCTGTCCAAGCCGGAGCTGCGACTGCGGCTGCTGCAGCAATCGCGCAAGAACGAGGCCGCACGTCGTCGGCATTCGGTCGGCTGTACACGCCCGCGCAGACGAAGAAACTTCAAGAGTGGTACTACTCGTACCCGCGTCCGCTCACGGACGAGCTCACGTTGATGCGTACGATCTTGAATTACCGACCGTACGCAAATCCGTTCCAGGTGAATGGGCTGACAGTTGCTCACATCCGCGACTGGTTCAAACGCCGTCGCCACCGCGAGCGCGTGCGCTTCATCAAACTTGCGATCGAAGGAGGTCGCGACGCCAACGCTGCGGAAGAAGAGATCGACCTCCGACTGGAGCAGCGCATTGAGCACCTGCGTGAGACGGTGGACCCGAATGAACTGGTGAAAGAGGTGGACAGAGTGCGCGCTCAGAGCCCTTTGTACGACTCGATGGTTGCGTCTTTTGCGAGTCCGAACAATGTGAAGGCGTACATTGCCGCGTCGCACACAATGCCTTCAATTTCAGACAGCCAGCCTCTTCCAACGGTCGGTGGTAGTAGTAATCGCGCAAAACGACCTCGAACACAGGAATCGGATCTGGACAACGTGGTGGTCGTGAAAAGTGGCAGTCGCGTCGAAGTGTCTGCGCTGCAGAGCCGCATTCGCAGTCAGCTCTCGCTTCCGCGCACTGCGACGAGCACGAACTCGCTGCAGCAGGTTGTGGACATCCTGCGGGCGATGGAGGTCACCCCCGAGGTCCGTATTCAAACTGGGATCGTCGCTGACTTGAAGAAGGTTTTGAAGATTTACAAGAAACCGACGCTACTGCGAAAGGCGACGATTGCGCTGCTGGAAAGTCTGGGCATGAGTCGTCGTGTCGTTCACGACGACGATATTGTTGAAGAAGAAGTTATGGAGCAGCAGACTGTAAAGACTGATGATGATTCTGTGACGAAGCCAAGTGACCGGCTACCTCCACCTCCTCCTCCGTCCTCACCACCTCGATATGAAGAAGATGCGACAATGGCTCCACCGCCACCACCGCCATCCAACCCGCCGCCGCCACCTGCAGTTGCAAACCGACGAGGGAAGCGCGAGAAAGGGAAACGGCCGATGAAGTTTTCTGTGAACCAGGTGATGGCTCTGGAAAGCTGGTTCCAGAAGAAGTACAAGCCCACGCAGACGGAGATGGAGGACTATCTGGCCGAGCTGAATGCGCCGCCGCTGCGCGATGATAAGCAGGTGCTGAATGTGAACATGACGCAGCTGCGACGGTGGTTCAACAAGCGCCGCTGCCTTCGCCGACCGCCGTTTGCGCTGATGACGCAGCAGGAGGCAGACAAATACAACAACAGTTCGGAGAAAGCGAAAATTGAAGAGTTGGAGGACGGGGACGATGTGAACGAAGTTGACTCGGATGACGACGACTCGAACGACGACTCGAATGACTCGAGCGATGACGACGACGACGAAAGCAGCGACGACGACGACGACGTCCAATGAAGTTCACCGCCAGTGGGCTTGTTCAGTTAAATGAGCAAACTGATTGGCGTGATGGAACTACATTTGTTTATTCGTGAGTCTGTCTGGCTATCCCTCCTGCTTGCGGCGTTCGGCAAGTACAGCAGCAGCAGCACACAATCGGCAGACAGCAAATGCAGCAAGCAGT
The DNA here is from genome assembly GCA_023334195.1 of Globisporangium emineosum. Taxonomy (NCBI): domain Eukaryota; phylum Oomycota; class Peronosporomycetes; order Pythiales; family Pythiaceae; genus Globisporangium; species Globisporangium emineosum. The sequence goes on from JAASGK010000390.1 coordinate 15,453, forward strand.
CAGAAGATAGATCAAGAAGCCTATCGGTAGAGTAAGCGCGAGGAATACACTGACGTGGGCAGCCAGAGAGTGCGATAAATACACAGACGCTGTTTGCAAAGTACTACCAGTACGACAGAGGCGCTTTCTTCAATTCATTTCGTTTACTGACAGATCGGGTTACGGTACTTACTACAGTTAGATCTTCAGTTACCGAGCGCCCCGCTCAGCTGATCGATCACAACGACACGGTTGATAACGAAGAGCGCAGCGGGAAAGATCACCAACATGCCGATCAGGCCGCCAGCGAGAATGTCCGACGGGTAGTGGCGGCCGAGCGCGACGCGCGAGAAGCCGATCGCGAGCGCCCATACCACGATGAGCGGACAGAGCACGGCGGGCGACACGAGGAAGAACGCGCGCACCATCGACGGGTATGCTGGTTATCCAGATAAATGGGCAGACAAATCGTTAGTCTCATAACACGCACGCAAATGGCACACCATACACAGCAGCATAGAAACAATCGGCAGACGTACTCTCTGAGAGGTAGAAGATGAGCGCGACGATGCAGCCCACACGCGTCGCATGGCCCGACGGGAACGAGTGCTGGTCCGGACCGACAAAGCGGCCGTCGGTCTGGTGGTGCGGCGGGCGTGCGCGCTTGAAGATGAGTTTGAGCACGATGATGATCAGCAGGTCCACCTGCACGTACCACCATACAGAACATACAGCGCGTTAGTATACGCACACACACGAGTCACTCCATTACGATGCTGCCAGAAAGACGCACAAACATGCAGATGTAGAACGAGGCCGTGATCGTCCGCGTTGATGGCGCCATGTTGTCGAGAAGCCCGGCGAACCACGAGACCACCAGCACTGGCAGCACCATCAGTAGCCACCTACACATTCATGCCACCATACACACAGAGTCAGTTCAGTCCTCTCACTGTGTGAACGCCCACACTGCCCAACAAAAACAGCAACATGTGAAGAGCGCGTGCGTACATGATACCATCGCCCGTGTGCGAGAGCGCTTCCCAGAGCAGCCGCCCGCGCGGGTTCTGCCCCCAGCGCTGGTACGTGAGCGTGGCGAGCGTGAGGTCGTACGCGTAGATCTTGTCCGCGAGGCTCATGCTGGTATTGTCGCTGCTGCCGTAATTGCTGTTTGGAGAGCTCTTGAGGAGTGCGGCGCGCTCGTCGTCGTCGTCGTCAGGGCTGGAGCCCATTCTGACCCGCTCGATCCGAGCATTTCCACCCCACACTGGATAGATCAGAGAATCTCGGTAGCCCTAACTTATAGGAATGACCACCATAAACTAGATAGGATATCCATTTAATGTGGGCTACACTATATTATATTTTTGCCTTTTTGTCCTGGTTTCAGCATTTGCCACAATTGCTCAGGAGGGCATCATCAATCTGCACAAGACGCCTTGAGATAGATTAGAGTTCCATGCGCAGCTCGTTCGAGACGGCCATGATGCTGCTGGTCACGGGGCTGACCAACCTCTGCATGCTGCCGGCCATCGTCAACCTGCACCGCCAAGAGTATGTGTTTGAGGTACGCGCTGCTGCTCACAAGAGGAGGCGTTGTGGTCGGCTCTCTCCATCTCTCGCGCTCACGCTGACCCTATTGCTTCTGCCATGTGTGAAATGTATGCTACCAGGAGTTCATTGGCGCCTTCACAATGGTCACGAGCTTCCTCTACCACTGCTGCGACAGCATCGATGGCCCCATCTGGCTCACAGAGGTACCAATGCTAACTGCCTATCTGAATATGTGCGTGTGGTGGTGTGATATTTTTCCATTGCTCACCTCTCTCTCGCTCTCATAATATTCCAACAGGGCCAGTGGCACCGCCTGGACAACATTGGCTCGATCATGAGCTTCATCATCTGGGCGATCCACCTGATGGACCTGTCGGACCCGCTGCACCAGCGCTACCTCCAGTACCTGTTCCTGGCGCTCGTGCTGGTGTTTCAGGAGAAGAACCCGTGGGACGAGTACAACTCGTACATGCCGATCCTGCTCTGCTTCACCGTGTTGTTCGCGAGCTTGGCCGTGCGCCGGCGGATCCCGCGCTACAACTGGACGCAGCTCGCGCGCGGCATCTTCTTCCTCTTTTGCGGCGTCTGCTGCTTTGTGCGCGGCCTCGACGACGACAACGACCCGTTCCGCTTCTTCCACGGCTGCTGGCACGCGTTCATCGGCGCGTCGGCGTACTGTAATTTTCGCATCCTGCCGCGAAACAACCTCTCCAGCAACAAGAAATTCACGCACCTGCCAGTCAAAAAGTACTGAGCAAATGGGATGATTGGGCGAAGGGTGTGGACGGACGGACTGCTGCCAACACCTGACCAACCAACCGCCCACAGCAGGAGCAGAACAGAATTATCAGATTTACAAGGACGCCAGCGGACAAAAGATGAGTTATGTGCGCGAAGTGAATGCCAAATACCCCCATAGAGAGTGTGCATTAAGCCGTTGTGGGCTTCATCGTGCTGCGAACACGACGGTACCATACTTGAGTATCACAGAACCAATTGCTGTTGTTGCACCTTAACAATGATCGCAATTGGTCTCGTTGTTCAGCACGACGTCCACACACAAATCATTCTTAGCGAACTAGCCAAGCCGTAGATCGTCAATGCGTTCAGCCTCAAGTGAACGCGCCAAGCTCAGCTCAGCACCAGTGAGTGGAGTCTGAAGCTCGCGAGCGACCAACGAACTGCTCGACATTGGTTCCTCGATCAAGCTGTGTCGACATTATGATGACTACGGCAGCGACATTTTTTAGCAGAACAGTTCGTATGGCATTGATTGCACATACATAGTGTGAAGTGGCTTCCAACCCCACTTTTCATTGGCCGAAAGGCCAAAACGTGATAAATTTCTTTAATTTCTCGGGATTCCCTCACTCGTTGAGGGGCACAACACAACCGCTTCGATGGGATCAAAGTTCAGTAGTTTAGATGACGAGGACCTCGTCTCAATAATACCCCCAATTCTTCCTCCCTGTCTCGACTCAGCCTCTCGCATTCCCTGAGCAACGGTGGCTTTGATCTCTCTCCAGTTAGGTCACTTCAACTGTCGCAACTTCTCTTTCCAAGCCAGCAGCCCCCCCCCCTCTCACTCTCAAAGCCACCACCACTCAGCGAGACCCTGGAGGTTGCTCCCGAATGACCAAGTCTGAAGATCTGCAACGAACCAACTGGCAGCTTTGCTTCGCGTCGCGCTCGTGCTCTATCTGCTTCACTGGCTGGTCAGAAGCAGTACCCACCATGTGCTCCTGCGGATTCGGATTTGAAGCAACCCAGCAAGCGAATCGACGAACCAGAGTCGACGCTGCCGTTTTTCAAGAACACGCTCGACTTTTTCCACCACGAAGTTCGCATCCACGACTGGATCTTCTCGCAGTGTGAGCATTTCGATGGCCGGCCGTGGAAGTTCAATATCCTAGGAAGTCCGCCCACGATCGTGTTTAGCGCCCCGCGCGTGTTGGAAGACATTCTGAAGACCCAGTTCTGGGACTTTGAGAAAGGCGTGGATCTGCACGATATCCTGTTTGAGTTGATCGGCGACGGCATCTTCGCGGTCGACGGCGAGGACTGGACCACGCAGCGCACGACCGTGAGCCACCTGTTCACGCTTCGCGAGCTGCGCGACACGATGGCGACCGTGATCCAGCAGCACACGACCAAACTCTGTGAGCTCCTGGACAAATACGCAGACGAAGACACGCAGTTTGATCTCTTCCAGCTGCTGAACAGGTTCACGATGAGTGCGTTCTGTGAGATCGGCCTTGACATCGACAGAGTGGACTGCCTGGAACCGAAAAAAGGGGGAGCGCATCCATTCCCAGCCGCGTTTAATCGGGTTCGGCAGGTCACGCAACTGCGCATTGTTCGTCCCCGCTGGTTCTGGAAGCTGCAGCGCTTTCTGAACCTCGGGGCGGAACGTACGCTGCGCTCGAATATGCAAGTGGTGAACACCATGGTTCTGAAGATCATCAACGACTCGTTGCAGCAGCAGAAGAGCGCGAAGGACCAGAAGAAGACAATCGTGTTGCTTTTCCTGGACAAATGTATCCAGCAGTTCCTCATACAGTCAAAACAAGAAGCAAGCCCAGTGGAGCCCAAGTTCGTGCGCGACGTTGTGCTGAACTTCCTACTTGCTAGACGCGACACGACTGCGCAGACCATGAGTTGGCTCTTTCTCTTTCTGAGTGAACACCCTCGCGTTGAGACGAAGCTTCACCAGGAGCTTGCGGACAACATTCCTTCCGATTGTAGTACCTCCACCACCAAAGTCGCTACGCTAAACCAAGTGCAGAGCCTGGTGTACCTAGACGCAGCGGTGCACGGGACGCTGCGGTTGTACCCACCAGTGGCTTTCAACCAGAAAATCGCTGTGCGCGACTCGGTGCTCTCAGACGGTACGCTGGTCCCCAAAGGGACTAACGCCGCGTCCCCATCGTACGCGCTTGGTCGCATGACGTGCGTCTGGGGAGATGGCGCAAAGGAGTTCAAGCCTGAGCGGTGAATCGCCCCCGAAACCAAAAGCATTTAGAAAGAGTCGGCGTTCAAGTTCATCGCGTTCCACGCGGGGCCTCATCAGTGTCTGGGCAAGGACCTCGCGCTGATGGAGATGAAGATCGTGGCAGCGATGGTGCTGGTAAAGTTCCATCTGGAGCTGGTGCCTGGTCGCCAAGTAACGTACGACTTCTCGTTGACCCACCCAATCAAGGGCAAGCTGCTCATGACCGTCTCGAGTGTTGGGAGTACGTAGTTCATTGCTCTCGGAACCTAGCACGTTGGTTGTGTCATGGATGCACTTGATGAGTGGTGGTGAGTGGCGCACTCGCTAAATTTCGATGCCCATGTTGAAGTTCCTGGCGAGTCTGTCCTGCGGACAGCCCAAACCAATGGCGCTCGGCCACATCACGCTGACAGGCGCTCGTGGTGATGACGCCAAGTGCCAATTGGCATCATAGATCTTGCCAACAGAGTGGGCGGGTCTCATCACCCAGGCTCTGGGTGTTGATGCTTTGGTTGCTCTCGTTTTCCGAATAAAACCTCTTTATAGATAAAATATCTCCATGTTTTGATTTAATATGAGCATTTGTAAGAAATAGATGACTGATACTTACTAAAATAAATGCGTTATTAAAGGTGAAGCCATCTCCGTGTTTTATCAGATGGTGTGCTCATTTCGAAAGCTGCTCACAACGAAGAAGCCCACCCATCGCCAGTCCTAAGCCAATTTCAATCTCAACCGCAATGCTGAACGCGCTCGAGGCCTGGGCTCCCATGTCTCCCGTCGGCAGCTTGGCGCTGCTGCTGGTCGCAGCGGGCGTCGTGCAATGGCTTTACGAAGTGGCCACGCGCCCCGCAGCCATGAAGCACGCGCGAGCGCGTCTCTGGCCCAAGTGGACACTTCCCGTGTTCCTCAACACGTTCCAGTCAGCCTACCATGCACACCACATCTACGACTGGCTCGTGACGCAGTGTGAGCAATTCCAAGGCAAGCCCTACTGGCTGAGTCTCATTGGCGGACCTGGGGTCGTGGTACTTAGCACCCCCGAGCAGTTTGAGGAGATCCTCAAGACCCACTTTGAGACTTTTGACAAGGGACCCATCATGACGGAGAACCTGCGCGACCTGCTTGGGGATGGCATCTTCGCAGTGGATGGGGTGAAGTGGGTCCACCAAAGGAAGACAGCGAGCAACCTGTTCTCATTGAGGTCACTACGCGAGTCCATGGGGGAGAGCGTCCAGAAGCACGCGCTCGTGCTCAACCAGATCCTCCAGCGCGCAGCGGATTCCTCCGAGTCGTCGTCGCTCGACCTGTTCAACTTGATGAACCGCTTCACGATCGAGACGTTTGCGGAGATTGGCTTTGGCGTGCAGCTCAATGCACTCGACTCGACGGCTAACCACCCTTTCCAGGCGGCTTTTGACAGTGCGCAGCGCGTTCTCGTGTACCGGTTCATGCGTCCTGGCTGGTTCTGGAAGACCCAACGATACCTGAATCTCGGCGCGGAGGGGGGTTTGAAGAAGAGCATCCGAGTGATCGACGACACTGTGCTGGGCATCATCGCGCAGTCGCTTGAGAACCGCAAGGCTCCGGTGGACCGGAGCAACCAGATCGGAGGAGGCTCCTCTGGGAAGAAGGACATCGTGTCGCTCTTCCTCGATAGCGTCAGCGCCATCGATGAGGCTGGAAAGGAAGAGGCGTTTGATCCAGTGTTCCTCCGTGACATCGTCGTCAACTTCCTCATCGCTGGGCGGGATACGACAGCTCAAGCCCTCAGCTGGTTCTTCTACTGTCTCAGCCAAAATCCACATGTGGAGCGCAAGATCCGCGACGAGTTAGTGACCAAGCTGCCTGGACTTTTAGACGGCAGCATTGAAACACCCTCGCTCGAACAATCCCACCAACTGGTGTATCTGGAGGCAGCACTCCGCGAGACGCTTCGACTGTACCCTTCGGTGCCTGTGAATATCAAGCAGGCGAACAAGGACGTCCTACTCAGTGACGGTACGTTCATCCGGCAGGGTGAGGGGGCGTTGATCTCGTCCTACGTGTTGGCGCGTATGACTGACGTCTGGGGCAAAGACGCCAAGGAGTTCAGGCCCGAGCGCTGGATCGATCCAAGCACTGGCAGCCTGGTCATCGCCTCAGCGTTCAAGTTCAACGTGTTCCATGCTGGTCCGCGCATGTGCCTGGGCATGAACCTGGCGATGATGGAGATGAAGATCGTGGCAGCGATGGTGCTGGTAAAGTTCCATCTGGAGTTGGTGCCTGGTCGCCAAGTGACGTACGACTTCTCGTTGACCCACCCAATCAAGGGCAAGCTGCTCATGAAGGTCGTCCCTGCTGTATGACTGACCAGCTTGCCTTTATGAAATCCGCGCCTACAGACAGCTAGCAATAATAGCATTGATTCCTGGGATTGTGTGACTCGAATACGAATATCCTTGAGTCTTGTTGAAGAATGCTTTACGTGCTGCAATTTTGTTACGCGTGTGTGTCCTCTCGTCCAACAGATTCTCAATTGGAAAGATCGCGAAGGTGGTGACCTTGGCCTGCACATTCGCACAACCTTCTTACGACCTTCGCGTCACCTCGAACTAACCAGTTCAACCTCTGATTTGACCAGTCGAAAACTCGTGTTTTCGGTTTTTGGTCGCACGAAGGTTGCGAGAAGGTCGCTCCTTCTCACCGTCAAAACGAAATCGGTTATTGTGCGACCTAAATGTTGCATGAATGTTTTACATAAGCGACATTCGCGCGACCTCATCATCTGATTGACGATCTGGTGTCTGGCCTGGCTGCCCAATCGGCCATTTTGCATTCCGAACCTTTCCGACAGGCAATAGACAAATTCGAGCCAATATGGGGCTTCTCGGATGCCTCAAGCGGCGCAAGCACGGCGAGAGCAGCGCCACCAATCACAGCCTCCGCAGGAGCAACCGCAAGCGCAAGACACTCGAGGACAAGTACGAGCTACTGCACCAGCTCGGCGAGGGCAAGACGGGCCAGGTGTTCCTCGCGCGCCACCGCCAGTCGCAGACCGAGGTCGCGGTCAAGATCGTGCGTGCGTCGTACCTGGACACGCCCGCGCGCCAGGAGGCGTTTCGAAGCGAGCTCGCGATCCTGCGCGTCGTGAAGCACCCGGCGGTGCTCAAGGTCTTCGACGTGTTCGAGGACGACGACAAGTTCGCGATCGTCTCGGAGCGCGCGGCCGGCGGCGAGCTCATGGACGCCATCTGCAACTGCAACAGCAGTAGCAGCAATAGGCGTATTCGAGAGAGCGACGTTGTAGCGATTGTACGTGAGCTGCTGGGCGTGCTCGTACATCTACATGCGCGCGGCATCACGCACCGCGACATCAAGATGGAGAACATCCTCGTCAAGGCGTCGAGCTCCTTAGAGCAGCAGCAGAGCTTTATCACCGACGGTGGCATCTTGCTGATCGACTTTGGACTCGCGCACAAGGGCAAAGTCGGCGCAGCGGAGATGACCGGCATGAACGGCACGTGCCACTACATGGCGCCCGAGATGTTTGGTCGCGAGAGCAGGTACGGGAGCGAGATCGACGTGTGGGCTCTGGGCGTCGTGACGTTCGTTCTGCTCTTCGGGCGCTTCCCGTTCGACGCCAAGTTCCTCTCGCAGGTCGAAGACAAGATCCTCGCGTGCGAGTTCGCGTTCCCTGAAGATTTGGCGCCGCTCGTGTCGCACGAAGCCAAGAAGTTCATCGAGTACTTGTTGGTGGTCAATCCGCGCGAGCGCCCGCCGGCCGCGATGGCGCTGCACCACCCGTGGCTGCGCGCTGACTCGCGGCGGTCGAGTATCGAGTTCAGTGACTACCACATGAGCCAGCTGCGCAAGTTTGTCGACGGCAAGAAAGTGTTTGAGAAGCCCTCTTGAAGGGCATTATGGGAGGATGCTGGTATGTGTGGCTCTGAGAGTCAATGAGTGATTAACGTCAATGGAAACTGTGATATACGCGTTTATTTCTTCTGTGGCTTACTACTACGGAGATGTGTGGTACTACATAACCAACAGACCGACCTACATGGGCTTGTAACAGCAATTTAAAAGAGGTGGATGACAGCGTAGAGCACGAGGCCCGTGGCGGTCATGAGCACGGGCGCATCCATCGTGTGCGGCGCTGTGGCCTCCGCGTACGCGACGACGAACGGCAGCACGAGCATCGTGACCCAGAGCTGCAACGCGCTCTCAAAGTCAAAGTACTGCAGCGCCGGGAAGACCATGCCCGAGAGGAACACGCACGCGCTGCCCTCGAAGCTGCGCGTGTACTTGCGGCGCGAGAAGCACGTGCTGGTCGAGTACTTGTGCTTGCCGAACGCGATGCCCACAGGCTCAGCGAGTCCGTCGCCGATACTCGTGACGAAGATCAGGATGAACACCAAGTCGGACTGCGTCGTGCGTGCGAAGAGCCAGCGGAAGAAGAGCAGCACGAAGAGCCCCGGGAAGACGTTGCCCGCGACGATCCACTTGAGCGTGTGCGGTCGGTCCTCGGGGCGGTCGAGCGAGTTGAATTGCAGCATGAAGAACGTCGAGCGCTCGCGAATCGGTTTGATGAGCACGAGGAAGCCCATCAGCGTCACGAAATCGCCCCACGCGAGCTCGAGCGCGCCGTTGCAATCACACACATCGTCGGGTTTCACGAGCAGCGGGATCAGGTACGCCGCGAGCAGCGTGAACTTGCGGGTGTAGTTGACTTTGAAGGTCGAGTTGCGCTCCGTGATGACGTACCCACTGTCGTCCACGATGCAGAAGAAGCGGCAGACGATGCCGCCGAGCGTCGACACTGCCATCATCACGAAGATCTTGGGCAGCAGGAAGAACCAGAACGTCGCGTTGTGCCAGAGCTCGGGTTTGACGACGCTCGTGACGATCACCAGCACGACCGCGAAGAAAAACATGCCCACGAGGAAGATGAAGTCGAACGTGCGCGTCCACCGCGTGTCGTAGCGGCCGGCGACCTGACCGGCGTAGATGAGGTCGTTCGAGTCGCCGTCGTACGCGTAACCGGAGCCTTGCGGCGGGTCGTCCGAGCCAATCGTGCCGTAGGTCGGCACCTGCTTGGGCAAGCGGAACTTGGGGCCGGACTTGGGGCGCCACAGCACGCGCAGCAGAAAGAGCAGCACGAGCAGCGAACCGAGCGGCAGGCCGACCAGCAGCGAGTAATCGCTCGTGCCCAGGTGGTCCGACCAGAGCACAGGCTCCGAAGGCGGCGACAGCGTGGCATTCGCAGCAGCGGTGGGGTCGGCGCTATCCATGCTGCTGATGAGGCTGCTAATGCTGACGTGTGGGGATGGAGAGAGTGAGCGAGCGAGTGGTGGCGGAGGCGCGCGAATGCGATGTGGCACGTGGCTTGTGGCGTGTGGATCTAGAAAAAAAGTGATCATGTTGCATTTGCATCGGAACGCTTCACTTCATGGTCCCCCCTGCCAATCCATTGAAGAGGTTAATCTACTCTTTATCCTGCCTATACCTTATTATCATGATTACACAGTACTTTAGTATGTAAATTACCTAATTAATTAATCTGCATGCATATCGTATATCACGATACAAGCATAAGAGGTCGATACCCTTTCACAGTGCACCGTGTTGTGGAAAAATGAGGTGCCATTTCTGTCCTTGTTCTGATAAATTGAATGAGGTGTGGCGTGGTGCACATGGATAAATCAGGGAAGGAACAGTGTAATTTCGAGCGTAACCCTCTATCAGGTACAGTGGTAACAGGAAATATAAGACCATCATATTTTCTCTTCGTGTGAGCTGAAAACACCATTAAATTGGCTGAAATTTTGACACAATGCTTTCGTTCATGTGTTCAACTGGCAGTGTTAATTTCAGCATTCAACACAAAAGATTGATGAAGCAACAAAAAATAACGCATTTTTGGGTGGAAATATTTATAAGACCAAGTCG
>JAASGK010000391.1:0-25849 GCA_023334195.1 Globisporangium emineosum
ATGGGTTATGGGGATGGATGGGGAGCTTTTGGAGAAGACTGAAGGCGCAATCCTCACGCGTTCTGCTGAAAAAAGTTCTCCAGACGCACTTGACGCAGCACGTCGTAGTGTCCGTCCGCGTCGACCGCCGTGCGCACTTGGCGCGAGTCCAGCGTGCCGTCCGGGTAGCGGTGCGCGTAGAAGCAGCTGGTGCCGAATGGGCACGTGCCCTGTCCTTCGTTGAAGTGGCGGCACGGGATCGCCGCCAGGTTCTTCCGGTACGTCTCGATCAGCGCCTTCTTGCGCTGCGGGTTCGTCACCATGCGGCTCGACGGGACGATGAAGTGCGTCTCGACGCGACACACAGGACACTGGCGCACCGTCTGCTTCGGCTGGTCCGCATTGCCTCTCCAGTTGCGCACGCACGTGAGGCAGAACGCGTGGCTGCAGCCCGAGAGCAGTCCAAAGCGCTCCTCCTTTTGCAGAATGTTGTCGTAGCAAATGTTGCACTCGAGCTCCTCGGACACCTGCAGCTCGCGACCCATTTCAATCATGTCGTCTTCAGTCTCGACGTCTTCCTTCAGTGCGTGCATGTAGAAGCACGAATCACCGTACCGACAGAGCCCTTGGAGGAAGAACGTGCACGTTTTTCTAACGAGCAGACAAGAAAACGAGATTGTGTTCGTGAATGGTTTGCAGCGGATAGTGGGCATTGTACAGCAAAACAAGCGTAAGTTCAGCGTCATCACGTACGGTCTCGCAGTCTGCTCCTCGAAGTCTCCGAAAAAGTAGTCGTCGTTGGCGAGCGGGGCGTTCTTCTTCGCGACTTCGCTGTACGACAGCATGTCCGGCGCACGATGCGCTGTCATTTCGCTCTCTGTAAACTCGCCAGGCGCACCGTAATAGAATAGCTCTACACAAAATGCAACGAGTTCGAATGAGTTGGCTACTGACACAGCCACAAATGCACAGCGACTGCATTTATACCTTCTTCTTTCGTGAGGAAATCGCTCAAGTGCTGCTCCGACGGGTCTTCGACCGATCCATTCTGCATCGCACCCCACGCCACTTTCTCTTCGCGTTCATCGCCTTCACCCGACACTGCAGACGCAGCACTTGTCTTCGACTTTGGGTTCAAAACGTACATCTTGACGGAGCTGGTCTTCTTCTTCAACTTCTCCTCCTTCTGGCTGCCGCCGCTCGACGAGGCCTTTGTGTGCAAGTACGGACACTTGTCACCCACCGTGCACGCATTGCTCTTGAAGAACTTGCACGGCACGCGAAAGGCGCCTGGCGCGACGGTCTTTTCGCCCGTGCTGGGGCTCACGGACATGAGCCCAGCCTGCTGCGCATCGGCATCCGAGCCAAAGGTAATGTGCGAGAACTTGCACTCGCGACCTGACGATCACAACCACACACAGCCCGCAAAAGTTCAATATGCTACCCAACAAACACATATGTAGGCAATTCATAACCTTCGACACATCGGCGCGGAAAGCGCGCATACTCACCAGCCTTGCAGGCGTTCTGCAAGAAGAACTTGCACGGCAGCGGACTCTTCGCTTGGTCCTCGCGCGGCGCGTGGTAGAAGCTGCACGAGGCGCCGTTGCGGCACTTTCCCTGCGCGAAGAACAAGCACGGTGTCTTGCTGGCCGCGGGGGTTGCTGCTGGTGGTGCTGCGGTCGCCATTCTGTCGGTTGGTCTGTCTGGTTGTCTGGACAATGGCGGAAGGGAAGTGTGAGACTTTGACAATGCAATGTGGCAGAGTGATTGCGAAGTGACCACGTCCATTTTGCCACAACAGCTACAAATAGAAACCATTGGCTGTAAATGCGAGATCAGCATTATTTCAGCCAATCAAGAGGTGAAAAAAGGTTCAGCCACATCACAATTCTCCACAGAGAATTTTCCACTTGGTTTCTTTATGGGAGGTGGGAGGGGTAATTTTTGAACGTAGACGGAGCACCATAGTGAAACCAAGTGAAACGAAGGGGTACAATTCAGCTCTAAATGCAGTAAATGCTACCATTTACTGCGGCATCTTCGCACCCAGGTCGCCCCAAATCTTGCCGGCGAACATGTCCTTGCCCTTGACCATGCGCGTCATCATGTTGCCCACGACGCTCCCGCCCATGATGGGAAGCTGCGAGACGCCTCCGCCCGGTCCAAGCGGCAGGATGAGCGCCTCCACCGTCACCTTGGGGAACGGCTTGTTGAAGCCCTCCTTGGTCTTGCGCGCCACGGCCACGAGCTCGTGCGCGAGGAACTTGCCTTGCTCACCTGCCCAGTAGCCCAGCTTCGGCGTCGCGTGGCCGCTCGCGTCGCCCAGCGCGAACATGTGGTGGAACTTGTCGCCGTCGAGCTGCAGGCGGTCGTTCACCTTGATGAAACCCCGCTCGTCCACGAGAGATGCCTCCATGTCCGCGACGAGCTCAGCGACAGGGTAGAACCCGCCGCAGAGCAGCTGGATATCGGACTCGATCTCCGTGTCTTTGTTGGTCTTGAGTGTGCGCTTCTCGAAGCAGTTGCCCGTGAGCCGCTCCTCGAGGCGCTCACCGAGGATCACTTTGATCTTGAGCTTCTCGAGCGCCACGTTGAGCTTCTTGTGGAACTTGTCGTGCAAAGTGTTGCCTGCGATGAGCTTGTCGTGCGACTCAAGGATCGTCACGCTCTTGTTTGGGAACTTGTGTGCGATGCCACCGGCCACTTCGCACCCGACAGCACCACCACCAACGATCAGGATCTTGTTCGCATTTGCGATCTGCTCGCGCACTTGCTTGAGCTTCGCTTCGGTGGTCGCGCGCGAGAAGTCTTTACTGTCCGGCTTGATCGGCACAGTGTACGTGCTCCCGGTCGCAATGACCAGGTAGTCGAACGCCAGCATCTCGACCTCGGCGTCCTCTTGGTCGCTGGCGCTGATCTTGCGGAAGTGCACTTCGTTCGACTCGGCGGATATCTTGGTCACGAGCGCGCGCACGATCTTGACGAACGTCGACGCGGCCTTTGGGATCGCGTTGTCATACGGGATGAAGAGCTTCGGTGCAAAGCTCTCCTCCACGTACGCGCGCGGCGTGGCGATCGTGTGGTAGTAGAACGCGCTCTTCTCCAGCAGCACGACCTCGACGTTGTCCGCCGGCTTGAGGCTCCTGGCGAGTGTCTGCGCGCAGTTGATGCCGGCGGATCCGCCTCCGATGATCACGATGCGCGGCATGCTCTCGTTGGTGTTGGCTCGCAATGGTGACTGATTTCCAAAATGCAGATGTGGGGAGGTTTTGCTTTGTGATGTTGTGAGAGGGGGCTCAACAGCTCAAATGTGTCCGTTACGTTGGGAGCAATTGGAATATGCGATCTTGCGATCCTTTTGCTTGGTTCATCTGCCATTCAAATCGTTTACTATCATTAGGGTCAGCATTTGTGCTGCGTGTGAGTGCGTGCGTGTATTCCAATGACTTGAGACAGAGAGACTCAGGATGGCTACACTCGGATCAGCAGCTTCAACTCGCCGTCAAATCCCACGTTTGATCGCCAGCATCATCAACATTTTTACACCGCAACACAAGACGAAACAGCAACTTTCGGACACAAAGCAAAACGAGTTCGCTTCATTCTTTTCTAGACAACATACCACTAAAGTAGCAAAAGAGCAAAATGCGAGCAAGCGAAAGAAAGAAAGAAAAAAGAGAGACACGACGACAAATGATGGTGATGATGATGCCTTGTGGGAGCCGGCCAAGTCGATCCTTTCCGATGACAACGCTGTGCTGATTTCATTCCCCGATGCGACGTCTCCGCCCTACACGCTCAGAGGGTGCATGGCCTCACTCTCCCATCTCAGCATTCCGAACATGGCTTCGTTCGCCAACTGGTTGAGCACCTTGTCGTCCTTCTCACCCTTTACGTCATAATACCCGAGGAAATGCGCCTTCCACTGCGCCGTTTCGTCCTCGCTGCCGGTGAACATCCAGCCCTGGCACTCGTCGCCGCGGATACAGTTTTCAGCGCACTCGGTCTGGACAGCGATCGACTTGAGACCAATGTAGTAGTTGTTCTCATCACGCACACGGAACGCGACCGAGATGAACTCACGGTCCGACAGGTCCGAGGCGACGGACGCGATACGGTGCACCACGACGATATCGTCAGTCACCTTTTGCAATATCTACAACAAAGAAAAGATTTAACACAGAGTCAGCACAATCAACTTACACAGCTCGTACAGCAGCACTACAAAAGTGCACAGCAACTTACTCTGAACTGCTTGACGTCAGGATAGATGCGCTTGCACTTGTCAGGAGACGTGATAATGTCCCACGAAGAGTTGGCGACCTCACGAATGTTCTTGTCACTGATCGCACGAACGGCCTTGAAGCTCAAGCAGGTGCTCGTGGCCCACAGCTCAGTCTTCCAGCCCATCGCGTAACAGACATTGGTCTTGGAGTGCACAGATGGTCCGAAGCTCTTGAGCTCGTTGTACGCTTGACGCACAGCTTCGTGGCACAAGTTGAGGTCCACAACGAGCGTTGGTCCCTTCAGTGGGTTCATCTGGTCGCTGAACCACATTGGCACGCCAGGAATCTTCTTGCGGTCGACATCGCGGCAGTCACTTGGCAGCGCGTTCAGACCGTACTGGATCATACGCGCGAAGTTCTCGTGCTGCAACAACTGTTCCTTCAGCTTGTTGTTGTCCTTGCGCAGCGTCTGGACAGTCTGCATCTGCTTCTCGTAAGCTTCTGTCAGCGCTTGTTCACTCATACCAGCCATCTGGGAGCACTGTTCCGAAAGATCACCGCCAATGATGCGAATCTGTTCCTTGAGCTCCTCGATACGGTCTCGCAGGAAACTTTCCTCGTCTTTTTGTTTCTTTCGGCGACGGCGCGAAGCGTATCGGACCTGTTGACGGCGTCGCTCTTTCTTCTTGTTGTTGTCATCGTCACCGAGGAGTTCATCGTCACTGCTGCCGTTGTTGCTTGTGGTTGTCAGCGCACGAGAATCCACCGAGCTTGGTTTCGCCGGCACCAGTGCTGTCGGAGGTTGCGACAAGGACGAAGAGGTCACTGACTGCGATGGGAACCCCTGCTGTGGGCGACGCGCGATAGAGCCTCCGCCGATGTTGTTCATTCCTGACGACGGGGCAGACACCATAGGCTGCTGAGGAGGCTGCTGCGAGGTCTGCATTCTTGGCACGCTCTGGAGTGGGTTTTGCTGCTGCTGCTGCATTTGGCTCTGCTGCTGCATGTGCATTTGCGGCATCGACTGCTGCATTTGGCGTGGGTTCATGCGCGGAGGCGCTAGCACTGGAGCTTGGAGTGGAGCCTGCTGCTGCGGAGGCGTGTGGTTCATCGAAGGCACTTGCTGCTGCGAGCGCACTTGGTGCTGCGACGGAGGGATGATGTGCGGCTGGTCGTACACAGGCATCGGCATCTGGCCCATGTGGTGCTGGTCGCCCATGCCGACAGGGTCACCGAGGTCGCTTGGTCCGAGCGCACTGACAATGTCGTCGACGAATCGCGGGTCTTCCTCGGGCGGCATCATGCCTGGGTGGTGCACGTTTCCCATGTGGCCGGGCATCCCGCGGTGGCCAGGGTGCGCGTGCTGCGGGTGGTAGCCGTGCTGCTGCGGATGGCCGTGGTTGGGGTGCTGCGCGGGGTGGTACATGCCGTTGTTCATGGGCATCGACATCGGGTCGAACATCATTTCGTTCATGTAGTGTTGCTGCATCATGCCGGGGCGCTGGCCCTGCATGCCATTCGGCATGGGGTTGCGACCCCCGCCGGGTGGCATGCCGTACGGGTTGCGCTGGTCCATTTTCGCGAGCGAGATGGGGCGGGCGGGGGGTTAGTGGTTCTTCTCGCAGGAGAGGGGGAGGGGGGGGGTAAAGGTAGACGGACGCGAGCGGAAGGAGGTACGGAATGAAAAGAGCTCTTCGCGTCGTCTTCGCGTCGTCTTCGCGTCGTCTTCGCTCTCGCCGCTTTCTTTCGCTTCTTGCTTTGGCCGCTTCTCTCTTCTTTCGCCGCAATCGCCAAGTCACCAGGTCACTCAAGAGCGGACTTGCGTGGCCTTCCCTTCCTTCTCCTCTCTCGCTCGCTCTCTTTGAGGAACTCAGAACACTGGGGACGACACACCCCCGCAATTCAAAATTCCCGCAATTCAAAATATCTGGCGCGACAATTCCATCAACTCACCCGAGCGGTTAGGGGAACAAAGGGGATGGGTATGAGGGGGCGAATTTTGAGCCAATCAAAAACGGTGAAAGGGTTAAAAAAAAATCGATGTTTATAATCTTTTAATTTTGAAAATAAATTGAAATTTCAACATTGCAAAACATTTTTAAAAAACGTTTTCTAAATTGATATTATATCAATTTTAAAGGTATATATTTGTAGAGTCCAGTAGGACCTCTATATATGCATAACCCAGGTTACTCCGTATTTGGTATGCGGGATGGTATTAATGCATGAAAAGAAATCCCTATTATAAACTCCATACAAAAATTATACTGTGCATAGATGAATTGAATTGACGGAATTAGAGGAAAGTTTGCTAAAACCTCTGCTCTACGTGGATTTGACAGGGAGGAGGAAGTCGGAGATGCGTGTTTGCGTTTTGTCGTCACATAGCTGG
Organism: Globisporangium emineosum; assembly: GCA_023334195.1. Lineage (NCBI taxonomy): Eukaryota > Oomycota > Peronosporomycetes > Pythiales > Pythiaceae > Globisporangium > Globisporangium emineosum. The sequence goes on from JAASGK010000391.1 coordinate 6,601, forward strand.
ACATGCGCGGTGAGGTTCGCACAGAAGAACTCTCCTGACTTGGTTCCAAATACGATATGTGGAAGTCATGCACAAACCAGCTTCGTGCATTTGATAGTAAAAAATCGCAGGTATGCATTCGAAAATTGCCCAGTCCCCATACAAAAACATTGAGTTTGAGAATGTGCACAACCATGGACATTAGCTTAAAGGATAAAAAAGTGCAAACTTGTTCTGCAGTGTGAAAGGAGATTGAAGTGCAAAGTCGTTCTCGTAGATGAACGAGTAAATAAGTGCTGTCCACGTACTTGAAAGAAATGGTAGCGTCGCGTCAAAGTTCTACGACAAAATGAACATCCCAGAAGATGAGAGGATTGGACTTCCGAATGGCTGGCTCGACAAGTTCAAGCAGCGCCAAGGCCACATATTTCAGCACTTCCATGGTGAAGCTGCTTCTCAAGCAAAGTATAACCTGCATCACACTGTGTCTTGCTGCCAACGCAACTGGCACGGAGCGGCGTCATCCACTCTTTATTGGAAAGCGCCGGATCCTGAGGTGCTTTAATTAAAAAGAAGACATCAGCTGAGCACGGATTCCAGTACTTTTTCAACAAGACTGCGTGAATGACATTGAACATCTCCGCCACTTGGCTGCGTTCGTGGAACATCGATCTGCAGTAGCTCAATAGCGTATCCTGCTTCTTCTGGACAACTTCTGGGGTCACAAAATTGAAGGCATCAAGCTGTCGAACATCCCAATTGGCTATGTGGGAACGCTACTATGCAAGTAGGAAGTATGCATGAGGGGAGGTCAAACTGTACATCAAGTAAAAATGCCAATCTCCAAAATAGTAGCCTGCAAGGGGTATGTTCACCGTACATAAAAGAGGACTCGAGGGCATTTTTACCTTCTTAAAGTTTGAAAAAATTAGATCCACAAAATCAGAGAGGCCATGCGGCATTTGCATCGAAATCCAGTCAAAAGCTCTTTTTCAGGTTTTCTTACATGGTGGTTTGGGCTTGTAGGAAAATTTAAACATAATATTTATTACTTTAACGAGTCGCCTCTGTGATGATGAAACTGTATCTCTCAGAAATGGCATGACGATGCGCCAGGGAGATGGGCAAAAATGCACCCGTCAAGAGAACGAACCAGCTTCAAGGCTCCCCCGCCGATGCCCCCAGCAGCCAGCCAAAGGGTTTCTCTTGCTCACGAACAGCTCCGATGGAGCGCATTCGCGACTGCAGCATGCTTCTGCCTATGGAAAATATGTGCTTCTATCTACCGTCGATATGAACCTACTTATGGAACCCTGTGAGGCTGTTGCCGCTGTCTCTTGTTTCCCCACCAGTGGTTCTTGATGCGACATGTTGCTCCTGCCTCAGATGATCGTTGTTTCGTTAGGATGTCTGTCCTGATCAGCGTATAGTCCTGCGTGTAATGCGGTTGTAACGCTATTGTCCTCGCCGCAAAATAATTCGCTGCACGCCGCGAGTCTCATTTCTCAATGCAAATCCAAATGCCTGCTGCTGCCTCCAATGTGGCGCTGCAGTGGCCATTTTGGTGATCCTCTCTGAAAAACAACCATCATTCTTCGTGTGCATTTTATGTACAGAGCTGGTCGCCACTTCAACTTATCATTGCGACTTTTCGCTCGATGTCATGAACTCAACGCGGAAAGCACGTGTGGTGCGGCGCAATGGGCGGCTGGGCATTGAGCTGCCTCCGCAGGCGCAGACCTCGTTGCTCCCGCCGATCCATCCGTTGCCCTCCTCTCTGCACGTGCCGCACGCGCAGCAGCAGCAGCAGGAGCTCCAGGCGCTAGCTGAAGCGTTCCGCGAGCGACTGCGCACGCACCAGAAGCTCTGCGACTTCCAGCCCATGCGCAGCTTTATGGCAGCGACAGTGGAGCCCAAGCGACTGGCGAGAGGGAAGAGCGCCCGTGGTAGCGAAATACAGGAGCCCGGATGTGACGGAGAAGACTATGATGCAATGCACGATGGCGAGGACGGCGAGATGGACGACTGCTTCACGATCTTGCACCGCTTCAGCGGGGTGCTCGAGACGAAATACCCATTCGCAGCGCAGTTTGTAGCGACTCTGACTGGGAAAATCCAAGACATCGTGCACGAGAAGCTGCATACGGAAGCCGTCGTCGCATCCTCTGTCAATCAAGCCAGTGCCGCCTCTCGCTCGGATCGACCCAGTGCCAAAAAAACTCCAGAAGCGATTTCCGACGATGATGGCGATGATGGCGATGATGGTGATGACGACGATAGTGTGTCCAGCAGCTCCAGCGAAAATGAAGAGACTTCTGGTCTAGATAAGGAGACAATATCCAGCCCAAGATCGTCAGAGCGCGCTCGAGGCGTCGACGCGCCAAAGGGCAACACGTTCCGGACCTCACTCCGCTGCCGAAAGTTTCCGCCCACGCGAGTGCCCAAGCAGGAGCACATCATCACTTCCTGCGCGTACACACCGTTCGACTACTCCAAGAGCTCGGATCTTTCGTCAATCCACCTGGAGTCTAGCGGCGTCAACAAGGGCAAGCAGTGGTACGTGGTCCAGTTCCCCAAGCTCAAGCCCAGCGTCAGTCGACTCGAGGCAGACGCGCTTGTGCAGTGGGCAACATCCAAACTCACTGCTTACTGCAGCCGATCTCCACAAGATCCACCGAGCTTTGCCGACAAAGAAACCCAATTCCAGCGACAGCTTGCGCTCTACGAACACGTTTGCTACGAGCTTTCGCGTCTGATGTTTGACAAATGCCCTACGACTGCTCGCTTCATCCACGGGCTCTTTGTTGAGCTCATGGACACAGCATTGCGCACTGTTTCGAGCGCCGACCGAGATATGCAAATCAACGACCAGCGGAACAAGAACGTTCAAGTGGAGCTGCAGCGACTTGCCGCGAAGCTGGATGCTGTCTGTTCCTCGCTCGCGAGTCTAGAAGAGACGCTCATGAAGCGCCAGCGCCACCTTCTCAGCGAACGCGAGCGAATCATCCGGCAACGAAAGAAACTCAACCTTTTGCTCTGCGCGGTGAGTTGATTCATTTCTCCAAGATGTTTGGGTCAATGATAGTTGGATAGTGACTGTTTCTATCGGTGATTGGAACAATAGGACCAAATCTTGATTCGGAGCGTGGCAGGGCTGATTCAGCACTTGCTTGATCTCTCGGAAGATCTGCTCACTGCTCTGACGGTTGACGATCCGCACGGGCTCATTGGTGGTCAGTCCGTGATTCAGCTACGCCACAACGATGCCGATGGTGACGACAACCAGCGTTTTGATATTGTAGACGAACTGTACGGACTTGTGAGGAGCAAGTATCAAAATCTACGTGAAGTACAAAAGACGATTCTAAAGGTGGAAGAAGAACGAAAGGAGGAAGAAGAGCTGGAGGCAGAGACTTCGTTACCATCGACCAATGCAGCAGCCATCGGATCGGACTCTCTAGCGCGCAAAGATCAAGTGATTATCCTTGATATCGACAAAGTTGTCACCGCCACGGAAGACTTCAAGAGCGCTCTGCGGCGCCTAAACCGGTTGGTCTCGACGAAAAGCCCTGACAGCACTGTCGGCTGGGAGGCGCAAGAACTCTGGGATCAAGCGCTTTTCATCCCGCCGCATGAAGACATTCAGGATCTGGACCGAGACGTTCTCCGACTCTGCAAATACGTCGAGGCGCACATTCTACAGCGACGTCACAAAGTTCAGGACTTGAGGTCTCATGTTGCAGTGCAAACGGACATCAGCGCGTGTGTCAGTTTTCGCCCGCGCAACCGCGCGAATGGCTTCGTTTCGTTTCCGACGACTTTTCCGTTTGAACCGGATCGCGAGACATCGACGTCCAATACAGCGAACAGCAGCAGTGTCAAGGGAGCTAGCGCTAAACGCGAAGACACTCGAGAAGAGCATCGGGAGCTACTGGAAAAGTTTCTACCAACCGAACTCCGACCGTTTGTGAGCGACATACCCGATGACTACGTTCCGCGGCAGCTTTCTCTGGGGGTCGTCCACTCCGTCATTTCGTACTTGTTCAACGAAATGTGGTTCTTGGTGCAAGAAGAGTTTCTGCGGCAGCCGAAGAGGTTCTCGATCACGGCGACCACAGGCAACTTGATCCCAGTCGCGAGCATCCATGAGTACGTCTATCGAATATACCTGCTCCACTTTCGGGATCCAGCTTTCGTCACAAGTCGACTGTTGGATTTGCTTGTCAGCGTGAGTCGGCTCGACACTCAAAGCTGCAAGGTGCTTCTCTTCTGTCGGCTTTTGAACTTGCCGGGCGTCGATCCCTTGTCCAAAGATGCGTTTTGGTTTGTGCTCAAAGCATTGCACATTCTGCAGCGAGCATGCACGAGCACTGGGAACTACTTCCATCTAGATGCAAGCGGAGAGAACGAGTTCATCCCTCAAAGTAGCGCCACCGAAGCCTTAAACATACTGTTCCGCGGTGCAACAAACGACGTCATGAAGCGCCTTCGGTTGCGCCTTGCCGGACTCGCGAGCGTGTATGGGACGATATGGATACCAGCGTCTAATATCATCGAGTTTGTTATGGAGGAGTGGAAGACGGCGCAAGATAGTCTCCAGATGACGATCAAGGAGAAAATCGCACAAGAGCAGTATGCTGGAAATGCGCCAATGGCAACAACCGCCAAGCAACTGCCCTCGTTTGACGTTTTCTTGAAAGTGTTTAGCGAGCTTCACTTGAAACCCCATCGACTCGAAGCAGCCCAAGCGTATCGTCAACTGGTCAGCAGCTCCAAGCAGTCGAAGAAGCACGGCGCCGGTGATTTTGCGAAAGTCGACATCGATCTCTTTAACCAGCAGTGGACGCAGCTTATTCTCCATTCAGTCAACCAAGCGCAGCAGCAGCAATATGTGCCAGCATCTCAGCAGCACTCATCCAGCACAAGCAACGGATCGGTGGCTCCTAGCTCAGGGATTCACTTCGGTCCTGCCTCCGACGCGTTAATATCTGCGAATCGCCATCTTTCGTTTTGCTTCCTCAAGGCGACGTGGGAGCAAACAAAGAAGGATTTCATTCGCTGGCTGGACGTGGAGTTTCATGATATTGGACTCCAGGTGCGACTGATTCAGCAGATGGACAACATCGTCAACCAAGAGGAGGTCGCGATTCAGGTTGGCTGGAAGAGTCTTCAGCAGCTCGTTCAAATCACATCGACGGGGAAGTTGAACATCCTTTGCTAGGCGATTTCTTGTCCGTGTTGGAAGGCGACTGAACCACGTCGGTCTTGTACGATAAGCTGACAGACCCAAAAGCTTCTGCCGCCCCATTCTTCCACTGCTTCTCGACTCGCTTCTCCAGTACGTATGCGAGTTGCGGCGAGAGGTCATCGTGCCTGGTCTGGTAGATTTGACGCTGAATCACGGGACTCGTAACAGTTGTGCAGAATTTGTCAAGAATGGAGTCATAAGCGGGGATTGCAGATTCGTGCGGCTTGATTGGCATCCAATTCTGCTCTCTCTCACGAAGAGCTGGGTCTTGTTGCACTAGCTTCCGTCCATTCCGCGAGCGTCTCCCATCGCCGTACCCAGCAATTGCTTCAGCTTGGCTACTCGCATATGTCTGCTGAGAAGCTGAGTGGGGTCGCATCGGTCTTCCAGCTGCTTGTGTTAGGCACGGACTCACAAGCTTTGGGACAAAACTCTCGTATTTGCTAACATCGTCTCCATGGCGGAACATGTTCAGAAAGAGCCAATCACGCTTGGTTTTGTCCATCGAAGGCAGGGCAATTCGAAGATTTGGTGGGCTTTTCACTGGCTGCAGCTTCCGTCTCGAGTCTTCTGTTCTAGGCTTTTTCACGCGTTTTTGCGTGAAGACAGGTGCTTTCGGAGGAGGAGGCTTGTACTCTTCGACGTAAACTCTGGGTGTGTAGGCTGGAATCCGTTCTGGTGACCTCCTCGCATCCCTCTCGGGGCTGTTCGATGCCTCTGCTTCCGCAGGTGTCGCTTGTGCTGGTGGTACAGAAGATGGTTCTAGGGACACAGAATCAATAACAGCTTCTTTGGCTTTATTCTCTTCAGATCGCGTTTGAGCTGACCTTGGTGGCGGAGTGCCGTGACTGGATGGCTGCGTGGGGGTTGACTGAGCGCCAGATCTCTCACTTTTTGATCGTAATTCACGTGGCCGTTCACGTTTCAGTACGCTTTCGGCTATCTCGACTTTTCTCCGCTCGGTTGTAGGACGAGCTGGTCTTGTAGCTCGCGGTTCAGTGGCATTTGGTGCAGCAGCAGCTATTGGCCGACTCGGTCTCGTGGATAGAACTCTCGTAGGCTTCTGTGCAGCGGTGTCAGGTTTAGCAGTCGGCTTACTTTTTTGTTGAAGCTTCACGCTATTTGTGGTTCCATTGGCAGCTGGTTCGCTCTTTTCAACTTGTTCAGTCTCTTTCGGGTTCTCACTGGGTATCATATCTCCGTTTGCTCCGTGTTGGGTGGAGCCCACAGGTTCACTCTGATGAGTATTCTCAATCTGGCTCGCTTCAGGTTGACTATTGTCAGCTTGGGTGTCAGTGACGGGGCTCATCACCAACTCTGAATTACCCTCACTTGCTGGACTCTCTACAGCTGAGACCGACGTTGACTCGCCCTGTATTGCATGTTCGGATGGTTTCCGCTCCAATGATGGCTTTTCGAGTCCCCAAGCTTCGTCAACGTCGTTAGCGTCATCATGGTCGCTTCCGTACTGATCGAAATCTTCCCCATCGTCATCTTCTTCAGCATTCACGAATTCATCATCTCCTCCATATTGATCTTCGAAGTTTGGCACCGTCGTGCTTGAAGCCCTTGTTGATGTTATCACTTCTTCGATGTCTTCAAAGCCTGCGGGGGGTAAAATTGTTGGCTCCGAGTTATCAGGAAGCTCGCATTGATCGGGAATATCGGGCGATTCGCTCTTGAGGGCGGATAGCAGCATTCTGTCGGACTCGTTCTTGTGTTGCTTCTGTATCAACATTTGGGCCTCGCGCAGGAGCAGCTCCGTTTCCCGACGGTTCTCTTCCTCAAACTGAAGGTCTGGGAACTCTTCGTTCTCGCCTTCATACTCATCGTCGTTGTAATCCACATCTTCCACAGAATTGAACTCGTCGAGTTCGCTCGGCATCTCTTGATTATCTGCGGTTTTCGTGTCATCTACATCGTTGCCTTCTGTCGCAACTTGTTCTGCAGTATCTGACTGGCGTTGGTCATCGTAATCGTCTTCGTACTCGTCGCCCGGCTCGCTTGATTCTTGGGATGACTCGCTGTAGATCGCAACTTGAGCTGGTTCGAGTAGACTTGCAGTCTCAGCTTGTAAGTCCGATTCTGCTGGCAAGGCACCAATGTGCTGAGGCTCCACTGAAGCTGCTGCCTCGGTGCCATCGAGTTCAGACGAGTCAGGGCTTGCTTCGGCCTTTGGAGTTTCCAACTCCGTCGACGTGCAACTCACTGGAGGTACGTCCTGCGGTATCCCCAGTTTCACATCGCGTTTCCACTCACTCCTCCCTGTCTCTTCTTCTACAAATGTCGAATTCTTCTCCCCATCTGACTTGGCATCATCATCGCTATCGTGCATGCTCTCGATCATGAGAATCTCCTCTGCAGTCACTTCAATCACGCTGGGCAAGCGCAACATGAAAGGCTGCGACTTTGCTCGGAGAACAGGCGAAGTCTTCGTCTGGTTAAGTTGAAAAGAGGAAGACCTTCCTCGAGGCAACCCCCCGTTGAAAGGCGGGGTTGCAGCACGGGAATCATCAGCATCGTCGCTCTCCGAGTCTGATTCCTCATCGGACTCCACTGCGTCTTGAGCTTCGAATTCTTCAACACTTGGCAGCCTTACGATCGACCTGTGGCGGGCCGTGTTTCTTGTCATGGTTTCGATCCGGAAGCGCCCGGAATTTTCCCGGTGGATGCCGATAATCTCGTTACTCGGGACGACTGGCACACTTGTGCTCCGCAAGTTGCTCGGGACCAGTAAACTGGGGTCCACCAAACTAGCAGCTGGAACAACTGGGACACTGAGACTTCGCGCTGAGGCTGGCTTTGCAAACTGACCGAGGAGCCGAGGCCGATTGTCCACCGATTCTTCCTCCTCTGGATGTTCTTCCGTTGAAGCGACAGACGTCTCCCTCGTTTCGCTCAGTGGTACAATCGGTTCTATTCGCTCCGCTGCCGTGTCTGGCTCTGTTGTCAATTCGCTTGGTGGAGCTGTTGTCACGCTGCCGGGCGATTCAACACGATCAGCCTCCTCGTTACCAGCTGAACCACCAGGATCAGCAGAATACCTCTCTTTCGGGGTGGGTTCGGCAGGTTTCGCTCCAATTGACTCTTCAACTTCATCATCAGAACGATCCACGGCCGGGTGCTCTTGAAACGCGCCACGGCCGACTTCGGGCTCTTCTGAATCTGCAGCCGCGTTTGCATCTGCTACGATCGGTGTGGCATCCTGTTCCCGGGTCGGCAGCTCTTCTTCTACGGCCTGCGCGACTTCGCTCTCGGCCTCGTGCTCTTCGAATTCCGCCTCGTAGTCGCTCCCATCGGAGCCAAACTCGTCGTCAGAGTACGTCATTTCCTGTAAACCGCAAAGAAGCAAGCGGGGGATTCAACTGGCAATGAGCAACTCAAGTCGCATGCCCACACCGTGAGTAGCAAGAGAGCAGCCGCACCTTGTCGGAATCCGCCATGGCGAGACTCAGCTGCCAGCGGCGTCAGGAGTCGTCGCAGCCACGCACTTCCGACACTACTTCCCCCTTCACTGAGCGAGGCAATCGCTGCCGCCCTTGCACACGAGAAAGGTAAATATAGCGGGGGCATATTTATAAATATAGACTCGGCTGTTCGGACTCGCACTGTCAGCTCACAGTCGCAGCGATGTCCGCCCGCGCGCTCCAGTTGCCTGTAGCACTGTATAGCAGACAACGGTCATTGGATCTGCATTCATTCATTCATCCATAAACCGCAAAAAAACCTTGGTTTTTTACAACCCTTAGGAATGGTGGTGACCTGATACGCATCGCTGATTGGTGGAAATGTCGGTACACTCTCCATGGACCGCACGCTGTTTTCTTGTTTTTTCTGTCTGCGTCACGAGGGAACCTGAAGAAGAAGCGTGAGCCAAGCCGCGCGCGCTTGCGCTCATTCCGCATTCCCCCCCAGCGCCGCGCACCACCCACCCCACGCGACCGCCCGACCCAACAGCGAAGCGAAGTGAAGATGGCGACCGCCGCGGCCACGTGCTTCCAGGACGACGAGTTCGCGTCGCTGCGTCTGCTCTGCCTGCCGCACGCCGGCGGCAACACCAAGGCGCTCTGCCTCGACTGGGCCAAGACGTTCCGCGACGCCCACATCGGCGTCGAAGTGTGGGGCGTCGACTGGACCTGGAGCAGAGACGTCGCCGCTGATGTGTCGCAATGGGTCGAGGCGATTCGCATGCAACTCAGCTCGCGCTTCTTCGACAAGCCGTACGTGGTCGTCGGCCACTCGCTCGGTGCTCTCGCGGCGCTGGCGCTCGTCGACCACCTGCAGACCCAGACGTTCGCACTGCCACTGCACATCTTCATGTCCGGCGCCGCGGCTCCTGCGCACTCGGCGCTCTTCGATGACGCCGCTGTGCTGCAGCGAGATGATGCGCTCTTGGCGCTGTTGAACCAATGGGGTGGCACCGATGCGCAGCTTCTCGAGATCCCCGAGCAGCGAGCAGCTCTTCTGAGTCAACTGCGCGCGGATCTGAAGCTGCACAACGCGCTTGTGCAGTGGTACCAGCAGACAACGAGCGCTGCACCGCTTCGCATCCAGGCGAGCGTCTCGGTGTACGGAGGCGACAACGATGCCAGCGTGCCTGTTGCCACTCTCGAGGCGTGGAAGTCCATCGTTGCTGAAGAAGGCAGCAAGCACACTTTCGACGTGCAGACTTTCCCTGGCGACCACTTCTACTTGACCAGCGCTGAGAGCGAAAGCGCATTCAACGCGGCGTTCATTGCCAAGCTGCAAGCGGTGAGCGCGAGAAACGCATTGGAGTCGTGCGCGCTGATTGAGAAATGGAACTCCAAGATGGCGTCGTACCCGTCGGAGAAGTGCCTGCACGACATGTTTGCGGAGGCAGTCAAGCGCTCGCCGGATGCCATTGCGGTCTACTACGAAGGCGCGAGCCTCACGTTCAAAGAAGTCGATGAGCAGAGTGAACGCCTTGCGGACTACCTTTTCCAAGTCGGCGTGCGTCCAAATTGCATCTCGGGCATCTTCATGGAGCACTGCATCGAGTTCGTGATCGCGTACATCGCTGCGTTGAAGGCTGGTGGCGCGTACATGCCGCTTGAGATCGTGTACCCGCCGGATCTTCTCGCTCGCGTGCTCGAAGAGTCCAAGCCAACGATCATTCTCACCAAGAAAACCTTCCGCAACCGCCTGCCAGAGTGGCAGGAAGCGCTGGAGCTCGACGCCGGCTGGCTCGACGGTCTCAAGGCTCGCAACGTGCCTCCGATGCCAGCAGATCGCATTCGCACCCACCCGGATGACTTGGCTTACGTCGTGATGTCTTCCGGTACAACTGGTGTGCCAAAGGGAATCTGCTGCCCTCACCGCGGCGCGGTCCACTCGTACGACTGGCGTCTCGTCAACTGTCCATTCATCCCGAACGACCGCATCGCGTCGCACGTCTTCTTCGTGTGGGAGCTGCTGCGTCCGATGCTCGGCAACATGCCGCTGTACATCATCCCAGACGACACCATCTACGACCCCGTGCGCCTCGTGGAGTACATCGCGAAGAATTCGATCACGCGCATCCTGTTCACCCCTTCGCTCTTGCAGCTGATCCTCGACACATGCTCGAGCGAGGTGCTGCTCCGTACGCTCCCGACCTTGCGCCTCGTGTGGCTCTGCGGTGAGGTCGTCACCATTGAGTTGCGCGACCGATTCGTTCGACTGTTCCCAGATTGCGAGTTGCAGAACCTGTACAGTGTCTCAGAATGCCACGACGTGTCCGCTGTCGATCTCGCCCACATGAGCGAGTTTGACAACTCGCTCTCCGCCAAATACGCTTCCTGCGGAGAAGTCATGCCGAACGTCAGCGCTTATGTGCTCGATGACAACTACAAGCCTGTCTCAGTCGGCGTTCCAGGTGAGCTCTACATCGGTGGTCCTTGCCTTGCCATCGGGTACCTCAACCGTCCTGAACAGACTGCTCAGCGTTTCCTCGAAGACGTTGTCCCTGGCGAGCGCGTGTACAAGACTGGCGATCGCGCTCGTTTCTTGCCAAACGGACACCTGGAGCTGATTGGACGATGCGACTTCATGGTGAAGATTCGCGGCTACAGTGTGGTCCTTGGCGCCGTTGAGTCTGCTCTCGCGCAACACCCGCTCGTCTCGACTGCCGTTGTGCTCACGGAGGGCGACGAAGGTCAGGACAAACGTCTCGTGGCGTACATCGTCCCTGACAACTGGGAGAAAGTGCCGAGTGTCGCTAGTCTGCGCGAGTTCTTGAAGGAAAAGCTTCCTCATTACGCCATCCCTTCTGTCTTCGTGCAACTTGACGCGCTGCCGATCAACAGCGCGAGCGGGAAGCTTGACCGCAAGAAGATGCCCTCTGCCGACCAGGCGAAGAAGCTGCGCAGCGAGTCGATCGATCTGACGTTTGATACCGAGAACTTGCCGCAGACGGAGACTGAAAAGAAACTCGCTGCGATTTGGGTGGACCTCCTGCGCCTCGAAAACGACAAGGTGCTGAGCCGCAAGGTGAGCTTTTTCGATGTTGGCGGTCACAGTTTGCTGGCGACTCGTCTGGTCTCGAGCATTCGCGACGCTTTCGATGTGCACCTGACCCTTGCGGACATCCTCTCTGCGCCAGAGCTTAACTCCATCGCTAGTCGCATCGACGCTGTGCGAGACCATGTTGCTGTCGAGGAGGGCAAGAAGGTTGTGCTTCCGCTCGAAGCTCTGTTGGATGCCTCGATCTACCCTGCGGCGACGCGAAAGGCTGGTTACAGTCGTTACCGTGTGGAAATGGTCGGTCGCCCACCTCGCAGCGTGCTCCTCACTGGTGCGACTGGCTTCCTCGGCGCTCACTTGCTCCATTCGCTGATCAAGGACACCGAAGCGACGGTGTACTGCTTGGTTCGTGCCGCCGATGAAGGTCAAGCGGATGCTCGTATCAAGAGCGTCCTGGAGTCGTTCGGATTGTACGAGGAACTCGTGAACTTCCACGTTGAGGAGCGCATTGTGCCAATCCCAGGTGATTTGGCGAAGCCGCTTCTGGGCTTGGACGAGGAGACGTTCAAGATGCTTGCGACTGAAGTCGATGCGATTCTGCACAATGGCGCCGAGGTGAACCTCGTGAAGCCCTACTCGGCGCTGAAGAGCGCGAACGTGCTCGGTACGCAAGAAGTGCTTCGTCTCGCTGTCACGAACGGCCTCGCGAAGACTCGTGTGAAGCCGGTGCACTACATCTCCACGAACGGCGTCTTCCCATCGTCACTCTCAGAAAAAACCCTCTTGGAGACTGCGAACCTGAAGGAGATCTCGGACGAGCTGGAAAATGGCTACGCGCAGAGCAAGTGGGTCGCCGAGCAAATGTGCCACGAAGCAGCGCAGCGCGGCCTCCCAGTGTCGATCCTTCGTCCTGGCAACATGGCGCCGTCGTCGACCTCTGGCGCGTGGAACACGAGCGACTTCATCTACTTGCTTCTGAAGGGCTGTTGGGAGGTCGGCGCCGTGCCGACTCGACCGGACTGGCGCTTCGACATGACCCCCGTGGATTTTGCTGCGAAGTCCATCGTGCACTTCGCTGCGCTGCACCCTGTCACGTCTCTGGGGCAGACGCTCCACATCCAGAACAATGCGCTGCCAGTCACGGGCAACGATTTCTTCCGGCTTCTCACGATCGCTGCGAGTGAAAAGGGCAAGAGTCTAGTGGGTGTCGTCAACTACACCGACTGGAAGAAGCTCCTGGAAGCGCACAAGAGCAAGAGCGAAAACGTGGAGAAGCTCGTGGCCGGTCTGGAGGCGTTCGAAATGTACTTTGCGAGCGACAAGGTGTTCGACAGCGCGCGTGCCACGCAGTTGCTGAGCGCGGCCAGCATCTCGTGCCCTGCCATTGACGCCAATCTCATCGCCACGTACATCGCCAAGTGGTAGACAATTTGGCGTGTCATTTTGTCCTCACTCAAGAGATAGCGTGTCTTGATTGGTCTATAATACATGTCTTTTTGTGGTTTGATTGGGTGAAATGTGGTAATCAGCACGTGGTGCTGCCGAGCTCTTCAAAATGTCTTCATTTTCGACCTTGACGTTGACGTTGAACAGGAAAGAGAAGAAGCAATGGCGCTCGTGCTCGACGGCAAGGCGTGCAGCAAGGCGATCGAAGAAGAGCTTAAGGCGCTGGTGCCGACGCTGAGCGTGACGCCCAAGGTCGCGCTGCTGCTCGTCGGCGCGAACGCGGAATCGAAGACCTACGTGAAGCTCAAGAAGAACGCGTTCACGCGCGTGGGCATCACCGCCGACATCCACGAGCTGGACGCCGCCATCTCGTTCGAGGACCTCAAGGCGCTGATCACGAGCCTGAACGCCGACGTCAGTGTGCACGGCGTCCTGCTGCAGCTGCCCCTGCCAGAGCACTTGCAGCCGAAGGAGGAGGAATTGCTGGAGCTCGTTCGCCCAGAGAAGGACATCGACGGCCTCCACTCGGAGCACTTTTTCCAGCTCGCGAAGCAGAAATCCGCCGGTGCGCACGGAAAGCTGCACTTGAATCCATGCACCCCCACTGGGTGTCTGGAGCTGCTGGCTCGTAACGGCATTGAAGTGGCGGGCAAAGACGTGATCATGATTGGACGCGGGAAGCTCGTGGGACTGCCGCTCTCGCTCATGCTGCTGCAGCGCGACGCGACCGTCACGACGTGCCACTCGAAGACCAAGGGGCTCGCGGAGAAGGTCAAGCAGGCGGATATTGTGATCGTCGGCACGGGCCAGCCGGAGCTCGTGAAGGGCGACTGGATCAAGGAAGGCGCGGTGGTCGTGGACGTCGGCATCAACTACGTGGACGACGCCACGAGCAAGCGCGGCTACAAGATCCTGGGCGACGTCGAGTACGCAGCCGCGAGCGCGCGTGCGTCAGCCATCACGCCTGTGCCGGGAGGCATCGGGCCCATGACGGTCGCCATGCTGCTCAAGAACACGGTCGAGTGCGCCAAGTTTGCCGCGCAGCAGTCGGCGTAAGCCACTGTCAACAGATGGAGAGAGAAAAATACAAGAGTGACCGTGACTTTACTCGTTTTGTTTACTTTGACGAAGTTTTCACCTGACCACTTTGATAGTTTTGCTTCTTGATACGACTTGCGGGTACTGATACTTAGATATAGCCATTGTTGACAGGAGATAGCGAGTTGGACGCTCGCTCGAGACTGCTGCGCGCGAGCGACGACGAGCCGTCGTACGTGAACCCAGCGAACGTGTACGACATGTTGCGCAGCGTGCTGTTTCTCCCCCCGGTGCTCCCGCTCACGCTTCCTGATCGTCCGTTGCCAGCGGTGAGATCATTTCCAGCCCCACCGCCGTTTCCGTTCGCCAGGTTGGACTGCGGCACAACGTTCAGTCCATGTCCGTCGATCTGAGCCAGAGGCAACTTGGTGAACTCCTCTTCAAAATTGGCTGCGTCGATCGGGTCAGTGTACTGGCATGGTCTGTAAAGTGGCTCCACCTGCCGATTGTACAGCATGTTCCAGTCGATGTCGCCGAAGAAAGGGTGGTACGTGATCTCGCGAGGATCGATCGCGCCGAGACGCTTCGCAGGGTCTCTCGTCAGCAAACCTCGGATCAGATCCATCGCCTCGACACTCAGTCCTTCTGGGAACTCGAGCTCTGCTTCGCGAAGGCGATTGAACAGCTCCTCGCGATCCTGTGTGTACCATGGCGGTCGTCCAGTCAGCATCTCGTAGAGCACCATCCCCAGGTTCCACCAGTCCACTGCAGTGCCGTGACCTGCGCGGTTCAGGATCTCGGGAGGAAGGTACTCTGGCGTCCCGCACATTGTGTACGTTCCGTCCAGCTCGCCCGTGATGCCTTCTTTTGCGAGTCCAAAATCTGCCAGCTTCACGTGCCCTTCGACATCCAGCATGATGTTCTCGGGCTTCAAATCTCTATAGACAATGCCTTGTTCGTGCAAGTGGATGAGAGCGAGTACGATCTCCGCAGTGTAGAACTTGGCCATGGGCTCGGGGAAGTACCCGCATCGGCTGAGGTGGAAGAAGAGGTCGCCACCAGGACAGTAATCCAGCACAAAGTACAGCTGGTCCTTTGTTTGGAACGCGTAGTGGAGACACACCACAAACGGGTGCGATATTGAAGCCAGCACGCGGCGCTCGGTTCGCGTGTGCTCAACTTGCTGCTTCTTCACGATCGTCGGCTTGTTCAAAATCTTAACTGCGAACAGCTGCGACGAATTTTTCTTGCGCACGAGCAGCACTTTGCCGAACGAGCCGCGGCCGATCATGCGTAGCACGTCAAAGTGCTTGAGCGTGACTTTGCCCTTCCGCATCGCAGCAGCATACGAAGACGCTTGTCCGTCCATGTCATCGTCGACATCCTGCACAACGACGCTTCTTCGCTGCTCTCTCGGGGCGTCCAAGTCACTGTCTTGTGCGTAGCTTTGCGTGCCCATCAGATCGCTTTCTCGCAGACTCGAACTCAGCATATCGATCTGGGAGGAAGACGGAACAGACATAGAAGTAGAACGCATAGACGGGGACGAAGGCGCTTTGTGCTCCGAGATGCTGTGCAGCGGCGGACGGCCAGGGGACACAGACGGGTTATCTGCGTTCTCGAAAACGGGCGGCTCGTTCGCAGAGTGGGTCAGAAAGTGTCGAATGATGCGACAGCTCGAGTGAAACCCTCGGTTGCCGCAGCACTCGGAGGCCTTGTCCGTGTCCACTTTGCAATTCTCCAGACTAATCAGCATGAGCACCTCTCGGAGCCATCGATCCAGCTCCGATTGCCGCTTCCGTAAAAAGTTGGCATCCAGCGACCGCATCAGCGTCCGTGTCGGCACGGTCGGCACTCGAATCGACTCGTTCTTCAGCTGATGCGCGAGCTGCTTGAAGTCGTGGAAGCGACGGTAAATCGTCCACTGCTTCTCGTTCACAATGCACTCCACCTCTAACCGGAATACTGCGTACATTCTGTGCGTGAACGAGTCGCGCGCGAACGAGAAGCCCTTGATGCGGTTCAGTCGGCCAGCAGCGCCTGCGGGGATGAACGCGGTGGTGTTGGCGACTTGAGCTTCAGAACGCTCAAAATTCTCTGCCCAGAGCCGCTCAAAGTATTCGCGCTCGTCAGCTGGCTGCGGCGGTCGCTCATCCTTTGGAAGGCTGAGTCGCGCGCGCTCTTCGTCTGGATTGTAGTCGACATCGCTCACGCGAAAGCTGTCGTCGACTGAGACGACGGACGAAACCGAATCCATCGAGATCATCGAGACTGTGCGGGTCGAGCGCATCGAGTGACCATGAGCGCTGCTGTTGAGGATGTTGAACGGGTCATGCATGGGCGGCACGGCGTTCGCCGACGTCTGGTTCAGATCCAGGCGCACTCTACAAACAGAGAGTGGTCAGCTATCGAAACTGAGCGCAAGGCATGAGCCGCTCACTATCACGCATCAACGTACTTGGCGGAGCTCTGGACCTTCCCGACCGGCACTTGCGCGTGCGCGGGGAAGTCGCGCGACGGCTTGCGCTTCTTGTCCTCACTGCGATACAATTCCATATTCACATTCAAGTCACATTCAAATCACATTCACATGAGTCAGCCAGTCAGTCGGTCAAGCGCTTTACCCCATGTCTCGTCACGCGTGACGCAAAGAGACACAGAGACACTCACATCATGCCAGTGCTTGTCTCTCCCTCTTGCTGTCTCTGCGTCTGCGGCGGACCCACGCGCGCGCGGAAGAAGGAATCTGCGGGAGGAAGGCCAGTGCTGGAGCTTGAGCCTCTCTTCACTCAGGCAGATCGGAATGGGAGAGTGAGTGAGCGAGAGAAAACAAGCCAAAAAAAGAAAGAAGGAAAATTGCAAGAAAGCCCCGGCACTGTCCTCCACCCTAATAGAGCGCCCCCTGCGAGCCAAGCGGCGATTACACATCATGCAGTATCTGCTTACAGAGGGGGGTTATGCAGGGTTTCCGATCGTTTTGAAGAGGGGTAGGGCTGTCGTGTGGTTGTGGGAGGAGGATGAGTTAACGTGAATGTTCCTTGCAACTTCCAAAAGTAGGTGGGTTCTTGGCCTCCCGCCACTTGATTTGCATCCTCCTAAAATCGCTGGTTCCTTTTGACTGGGAATTTGGGGATTAAAGTGGTTCCTGTATTTAAGCAAACACCTTTCTCTAAAAGTCGGTGATTCCAAATGACTGACGATTTGAGTTTGGTGGTGGTTCCAGCGTTTTTAAGGGGGATTATGACGTTTTTAAGAGAGTGGTGCATTGAGCAAAAACGTGCAGTTGGAGACATTGCCTGCCGTGTCCGATATATCGGATAACAAGAGCAGGAACGACCATACTGAAATCGACTTCAGCTTTGAGTTTTCTTTGCGTCGACATGCTGGAGCTCACTCGCCTCCTCCCTCCCACCCATCCGTCCGATATGTGTGCAAGCGAGCGCAGTGCTGAGCCACTCACTCAAAGCATTCTCAGATAGAAGCCTGGTCGGATCTTCGTCGTCATCATCGACAGTGCGCGTCTGATCCCGGCGCGATCTTTTGAGCCCATCGGTTCGAATTTTCAATTCGACTGGTCTGCAGCGCTCGCGAATGTGCCAAAGTTTGCGGGCTCCTGGGCAATCCTTCTCCTCCCTCCACTTCACGCATTTCGTGTGACGTGGTTGCAGTCATCTACAGCCAGCGGTTCTCCTGTGCCACACTTCACTTCACGCTTGGTGTGCGCAGCGCACGGCCAGCGACGAGCTCCCTGGGCCTGTCTCGTTCGTGAACGCTGGATTGCACGCGAATGCGCTGAACCCACCTGCCACCAGCCAGTGCTGCCAACCAACCAGCCAAGCCTCAAATCAGCAAGATTGCTTTTAGCGGAAAGCTATCAAACGGAAGGTTGCTTGTGGCGCAGGAAACAGCAAGAGTTGCTTCCTTGTTTGTTGTGCTCATTCACTCCCGCATGATGGTCATTAGAAAAGTCAATTTCGTTCGATGGTCATCAACGAAAGTTGAGTTTTCTTGCAACAAATGGCTTCGTCCCATTTATCCGATTTTATCTACTGAGTACTGATTTCGAGATGTTAGAGGCAAATTTCAAGACGTGTATTTTTGTAAATAGACTAATAATAATGTGAAATCCCGCATTTGATGGAAAAATAAAGTGTATTACAGCTTTTTAAAATATAAATGATGACTATTTTGAAAAATAATAACCCATTAGGGTACTAAAGGGTAATTTTTTGGTTGATCAAATTTGTGATTGTAGTCTTCAAGAATTCATTTAATTACATAATTCTATGCTATAAAAACCAATACAAACAAAAAGCCAAAAGTATAGTTTTGCGCTCAGAAAGACCTTGCCTTACTGGCCCCCAGTCAGTTTCCAGTTCCAGTTGGCGGGAGAACGCGTTCCCACACGCGAGAAAAGCGGCACGGCGAACAACCAGAAAGAAAGAGAGACAAGGCAGCACCATGGCGTCGTCGTCGCTCGAGCCCATCGACGTGGACGGCATCATCGAGAAGCTGCTCAGCGTGCGCGGCGCGCGTCCCGGCAAGCAGGTGAACCTGGCGGAGAGCGAGATCCGCGGGCTCTGCCTGCACGCGCGCGAGGTGTTCCTCTCGCAGCCCATTCTCGTGGAGCTGGAGGCGCCGATTAAGATTTGTGGTAAGCTTTGCCTCTATGTGTGGATTATGTGTCTTGTTAGAACAATATGCATGGTTCCTGAAGGCATGTGGACGGTTAGTTTACTCACAAGTGTCTGTGTGTGCGTGCAGGTGACATCCACGGTCAGTACTACGACCTGCTGCGTTTGTTCGAGTACGGCGGCTTTCCGCCAGATGCCAACTACCTCTTCCTCGGGTACGTCGAGGGATTACTTACTTATTGGGTGGCTCTATAGTTTAAAGATGCGTTCGTAAGACTCACGTGTTCCTCTCTTTCCTTCCGTTGGTTATTGTAGTGACTACGTGGACCGTGGCAAACAGAGTCTGGAGACGATTTGCCTGCTCTTGGCGTACAAGATCAAGTACCCAGAGAACTTCTTCATCTTGCGCGGCAACCACGAGTGCGCGTCGATCAACCGCATC
>JAASGK010000392.1:0-25815 GCA_023334195.1 Globisporangium emineosum
CACGAGCTGGTGCCTTCTCTAGCTAGCCAAGAGACCTTCGTCGGCCAGTCCTTCGAAAGAAGCACGGCTCCAAGCCCCTTCCATTCCCTGAAGCGCGAGACGAGGCCAATGGATGAGACAGCTTCATCTGTGGTTGTTTGAGCGGTAGTAGAAAATCGCTGGCGTCAAGGATGAGTAAATACTTATTTTCATTTCTACCACTTGAAGAATGAATTTATTCATTTTTTATTTAAAGACAATAAATGAATAAATTCGACCCATTTTAAATATAATTTTACATAGTAAAATACTGTGAAAAATATACACGAAGCATAAATATATGAATTTTTCGAAATATCAAATAAATAAATATATTCCTCGAAAACAATCCTTGCTGTAAATATATTTTTGCCAGCTGGCATCACTGGTGGTGGTGGTCATCGTCATCGTCGTCGTAGCGATGGCGCGCTGAATGGTACCTCAACTATCCCTGAGGTCTTGAGTCTGGAGCTTGTCGTTGTGAACGGTGTCGATAGTTGCTGCTGCAAGTGCAGAGCCAAGACCTCTTGGGAATTCCCAAGAAGGAAATGATTTGAACTATTTCCCAAATGTCTGCACAATTTATCAAAGAATTCAATTGGGTGCCCATACACACTACTATTCACACCCATGGGATGGGTGAGGCACAGGGCTTCCAAAAAAATGATGACGACACCTAGTTGTGGGTATTGGTGGGTAGAACCCCACTCCTTTCTTTTTGTCTTTTTTGTGTGATTATTTATTGTTTTGTTTTGTTTTATTATTTATTAGCGTTCTTTTGATTTTTAAAATAAAATAACAAATTTAATCAGGTGAAAATTTCACCTGTTTGTTTGTTGTAGTTTCTGGCTGCTCATGCTTTGCTTTTTCACAGACTGTGAGATCACACACACAGAAGCAACGAGCGGAGGACGCTCGCCACGCATTCGCCCACAGCCACCACCACAGGAGAGCGGAGCGCAGCAGCAGTGGGTGACTCTCTCTGTCTCCCCTTCTCCCATCCGCCACTGGTCCCACACACGCAGCCAGCTCATAGAGCGAAGACCACCAAGCGAACACGTGCCATCAACCCGCATTTGTTTGGTTGCTTTCCCTTGTGACCCTCAAGTTGCAACACACACCTGCAGCGACCCCTTCAAGCGGAAACTCCAGCCACGTGAACAGGCTTGGCATATCCGATATCGGCAAAGCGCGCAGACACAACGACGACGATGGTGGACAATGCGGCGGCGTTCGCGTGCCAGCCAGGGTACGCGATGGACCGCGAGCTGCTGCCGGAGATCGAGGCGGCGGTGGCGTTTTTGCAGGATGAGGTGGCGCAGATCCGACTGGGAAAGCAGGACCACCGCCTGCAGGAGCTGATTGCAGGCCCCCCGCTGCCCGGGGACAAGTTCCAGACGCTCCTGAGTATCTGGAAAGTGCCTGCGATCCCAGCGGAGCTTGCCGAGATGGTCGGACAGTTGCAGCAGGTGCAGCAGGTGCAGCTTCGTGAGCAGCAGCAGGAAGCGGAGAAGAAGAATGCGAAGCAGAGCGCAGAAGCGAAAGAAGGAGATGAAGAGGAAGACGAAGTGTCGGCTGAAGAGAGTGAGAGCAAGCCGTTTGCTGGAGGGAGCAGTGAGGAACAAGACGACAAAGACACCGGAGACGAAGCGATGGATGGTGATCAAACGGCGAGCTCCTCTGACCGAGAAGAGACAGGAGAAGAAGTTGACAAAGAGGTTGAAATCATTCAAGAACTGCCAAGATCGAGACGAGGACGCAAGCCGCGCGTGCCGTTGGCGGATGAACCAGAGGGATCAGTCATGAAAGACGATGCAGAGTCTGCAGAAAGCGATGGAGACGGATCAAACGCACCGATTTCTTCAGTGGAAGATGCTGCCGAGTCCAATGAAAAGTCAGTTGAAGAACGAGAAGCGACTGAGAAAGTCGGAAATTCGACAGTGGCTCGGGATGCTGAGGTGGATGATGGAAGCAAAGCCGTGAATGCTGGTACGAGTCAATCAGATCAAGATGCCGAAGCTGCTCTCGCCAGCCTGAGAACACTACGAAAGAGCATGCTTCTGGACGTTCTGTCGAAGATCACGTCGGTCGCCAAGTCCAAAGGAGTGGTACGTGTTTATTTCGAAACGATCGCACTAAATCAGGATGTGGCTCACTCACTCATGTGGTGTTAACTTCTACAGGACCCAGCGATGTTCTCGTCTCGGAAATCCAAAGAAGGAAAAGTGGACTTTATGGACCTAGAGACAATTTCTTCTGACGTTCAAAGTGGTGTCATCTCCGAATGGGAGATCTTTGCGCACCAGGTGTACTTGTTCTGCCAGCACGTGATCGCGGATTCTGAGAAGCGTGACCAGCAAGACGCGAAGCAGAAAGGGGTAGAGCTGCTTCACTTTGCGCGAACTTTGACCGAAACACTTCGAAAAGCGAGCATGAAGAAAGAAGAGTCGCTGTTGAAGGGGATTGAGAGCAAGTCTGGTCTCGCGACTCCTTCCCCACGATCTGAAGAAGTGTCAAGCAAGTTAGCAGCAGCAGCTGAAGCGTCCTCTGAGAAACAAGAATCGGTTGAACAGGATAAAACAACGGATATCACGGAAAAGAATACAAAGTCAAAGACGCCGCCTCCGCCACACAGTCAGGCGAGCCCGAAGCGTCCCTCTGTTGTGGTGGATCCCATGACCCCAAACCGCATCTCGGCGCGCATTCGTCAACGAGGAGGCAGCTTCAGCTTCAGCGACCTCACTTCTCCACAGGGACAAACACCACGCAATGACGACAGCGGAGCAGCAGCAGCTAACGATCCCGAGACACGAGGAGGACGGAAGCGACCGAGAGCTTCGTCGAATGCTTCCTCAGCGACTGCGACTCCACCGCCAGCGGTCACGGTGAATACTGCGAGTGAAGACGACAACATGAGCGAGTCTGAGAGCCAAATCTCGGCTTCTGAAGCCGAATCGCAAAAGCGTCGAGGCAGCCGATCGAAAGAGACTGCGTCCGCTTCATCGAGTGCGCAGACAACGCCCGTGAAGCGCGCGAAGACGAGAAAGCGCCGCCCAGTGCTCCCTGCGACGCGCATGAGCTCCCGACAGCAAAAGCGCCGCGCGGCAAGAGCGAAGGCTGCAACTGAGTCTGCTGCGGGCGAAGACGACGATGAAGGCAAGGAAGGGTCCGAGAACAACGATGGCGAAGAAGACACCGCCCAAGGCGATGATGATGATGATGACAACAACAGCGAGACAGCAGAAGCTGGAGCTGCGAGTCCTCCTCCACCTGTGCTGCTCACGAAAGCTGGACGCCCACGGAAGAAACCAGGGAGAAAGCCAGCGGGCTGGAAAACCAAGGCGGACAGCAAATAACAGTGGCGTCTTTTCAGCATGGCTTTCTTGTGGGGTTCCTGAAACTGGAGCTGTTGCTACACCACGAAATCCTGCAAGGTAAAGCTCAATGCGTACACCAAACAAAGTGTTTACGATGCAAGAGAACGAATCTCCTCCAAGAAAAATCGACAGTCTCATGAAACATCCGCACGAAGACATGACTCTAAGCTGTTGACCCAAGACATTTGGCTTGCGCTGGTATGAATATCGGTAGGTGCATGTTTGCATTTGCGATGTCCAAGTTACGCCACTTGCTATTACTTTCTCTATAATGAATCAGACATGCGCATTGACGTGCTCTTATGAAGAGTGAGGCAATTCAGCACAAGTTCAAGTAGCAAGCTCTCCAGTCCTTCTTCTGACAGCGGCGAGGATCAGTATCAAAACTGTGCTCTGCAAGAGAACACGACTGCACCTCTGGAGTGAGGAACCTGTCGAGGATAGCTACGACACCCACGTTCTGATGCTCCATGGCGACTTGCTTCGCCTCAAAGAGACAACCGTGTGTCGTGTATGCACAGAGTAGCTGCACGAGGAGAGCACGGTTGCCAGCGACAGCATTGCTCAGTTGATGCGCTGCGCGTTGAGGATCATCTTGATGCTGGAGGTACGCGAACTTGAGCACCTCGTGGATCGAGTCCCATGATTCCACGGGCAATGTATCAAACAAGTGCCTCGTGGCCAAGTTTTCGTACAAGTACGTCACGAGTTCTTGGTGATTGGGGCTGCTGTCCACCATATAGTGGAGTACATTCGGCGGGCATTCCTCACCACACTCGTCCACAAGATACCGAACAATGTCCAACTGATTCCCGTGACACGCCGCTTCGATCGCACTGGATACGACCCAGTTGTGACAGCATCCTTCTTTGCGGTGCTCGTAGAGAAACTTGATCACCAGCAGGTGACCATAACACGCCGCGCCCTCCATCGCTTCCTCGGTGCACCCCTCCGACCGATTCTCATGCAGGAACTTGACGATTTCGAGATGCCCGTTGCGTGCAGCGCCGTCCATTGCGTCAGTTGTGCACCCTTCGCTGCGATTCAAGTGCAGGAACTTGACCATATCGAGATACCCGCGCTTCGCGGCTACATCCATCGCGGCTTCCGTGCAACCCTCGGTGCGATGCTCCATCAGGAACTGGACTACTACCAGGTGACCACGCCCGGCGGCAAAGTCGATCGCCGAGGCCGTGCACCCTTCGGTGCGGTTCTCGTGCAGGAACTTAACGATCTCGAGGTGTCCCTCCCGCGCAGCGTAGTCCATGGCGTCAGTCGTGCAGCCCTCAGTGCGATTCCAGTGCAGGAACTGGACAATCTCCAGGTTGCCTTTCCACGCGGCATTGTCCATCGCAGCTGTCGTACAGCCCTCCGTGCGGTTCGCATGCAGGAACTGGACGACTTCCAAGTGACCGCGGAGAGCAGCGTGGTCCATTGCCCCCTCTGTGCACCCTTCAGTGCGGTTTTCGTGCAGGAACTTGGTCACTTGGAAGTGTCTCTCCCTGGCGTCGAGGTCCGCGCCGTCTGTGCAGTGCACGGCCTCATCTGCCTCGGTTTCCATGCACGAGAACTCGGTGTCTTCGATCTCATAAAACTTCTCCTTGTAGCTCAAGTCTTCAAGAGTGTGATCGAGGTAGTCCGCGTAATCAAAGTACGCGATCCAGTAGCTGTTCTTGTCCATCGCTTCGAGCGTGCAGCCTTCGTTGCAGTGGTTCACATGAAGGAACTTGACGACGTCAGCGTGTCCACAGACGGAAGCCTCGTCCATCGCTGCTTTGCTGCACGTTTCTCCTCCCCAGTGTTCGTGGAGGTACCGAAGCACCTCGACGTGCCCATTCTTCGCGGCTGCGTCCATCGCTGTGCTACCCAGCTTCGCAGCGCGGTTGTTCTCGCGCAAAAACTTAATAACGTCCAACTGACCTTCTGAGGCTGCGTACGCGATCGCATGCGCTGTGAAACTGCCTGGATACCTCTCGTCGAAGTAGCGAATGAGCTCGAGGTTCCCGCTCGCAGCCGAGTGGTCGATCACTTGTTGACTGGGGACGTGGCCGTGGGTGTCGTGGAAATACCGGACGACGTCCAAGTTGCCGTGCGTCGCGTGCTGACCGATCAATTTGTCGAGACCACAGACCTCTCGACAAACGGGTGGACAGTGGGCGTCAAGCCACTTGAGCAACTCGAGACTCGGCGGGGTGGCCACATTCTTCAGTGCCATCTCCATGAGCTCAGGCTCCCAGACCCAGCCCGGGTCCTTTGCTGGGAACGCGCGCACCATCCACTGCAGCATCTCCAGGCGTCCGAAGAACGCTGCGCAGCGCATCACTTTCGCAAAGCTCATGCATTGCATGCGCGCGTAGTGCGGCTGTCTGTGCAGCGCAAAGAGCGCTTCGAGCACGCGCTGGTCATTTGTCTCAATCGCGACATGCGGCCAGAGCCCAATGGGCCTTGGGAATTCGTCGAGTTGACTGGGCAGACGACGGTGGTACTGGTCAGAAGCAAGCGGCTTGCGCGGATTCGGGTGCAATGGCACCACGTCGCGCTGGAACTCGAACACGAGCTGCGTGAAACCGGGCATGAAGCTTGTGGCGCGGCACAAGAGTGTGTGGTCGGTGAGTACGCGCACGGCAGCGGGGTCGCTTGCGGCATCGCTCTGGCGCATCGCTATTGCTGCTGCTGCGTCTCCTGAAATGACGATGCTCGCCATGGGGCTACTGTGCTCGAGTTTTCTCTTGCGCTGCTGTTGGTGCGTGCGTGTGGCTGCAGCTAAGAGCTCCATTCAGCAGACCCTCTGTGACGGGGCGTCACGTAGCAAGTGTGGCAGAGGAAACTGGGAAACTCGGCGTCAAGTCTTGGCGTGCTTGTCGGCACCCACGCTGGGTTTCCGTGGATGGGCAGGAGCGATGGCAGGTAAAATATATCCAAACAGCATTTTCTGAATCGCGAAGGAAGCAACCGAGCACAAAAAAATTGAGGTGCGGACAAACTTTTGCGCACCACTGTACAACAGTCTTGCAGGACCAGAATGACTGGTCCTCACGAACTCGCCCTCGCGCAACATTCACGCAACATGGTCACCGTGTGACACAAAGGCGTAACCACATCAAGTGTATTGTGAACGGGGATTTGCACCCCGTCACACTCTCCCATTCCATTATTTTGCAAAGATGCCACATTGCGACTGATGCAAAGCCAGGTGAAAAAAATTGTGAACCCAAAACATAATTATTTTAGAAAATGTTTTGTTCGATAAAAGAGAAAAACAATGTGTTGGTGGGTGGGGTCCAACCCACGAAGCTCTTTTTGTAAGCTGCGCCTTCCCCATCCTATGGGTATTGATGGGTGGGTATGGACACCCAATTGCATTCTCTGAAAGAGATGGTTGTACTGACAAAAAGAAAATCATATATTTTTTATATGTATGGTTTGGGGGAAAAAATGGAATAAACGATCACCCACGTTTCTGGGTGATCGTTTTTTCCAAAAAAATCCAAACCGATAGTGGACGAGCACTTTTTGGCTTCGAAGACGATAATGACATTTTGTCAGTATAAAGAAGTTACAGCCCTCTCTTTTGTGTGGGGCTCTCACATCAAAATCGAAATGTGCGCGGCGCTTCGGTTTGAACTCGGACATGGCTCCCATATTCGCAACACCAGAAGCCAGCAAAATGAAGGAGCCCCTGGCGCATGGCGCTTCCTCCGATGCGAAGCAGCAGCCTGGCGGCAGTCGCAGCGCATTGAGATCTGCTATCAAGCGCCCCAGTCACCACCGCGAAGGTGGAGCTGCTGCTGGTGGTGGTGGTGGTGACGGCGACGTAGCCATCGACTCGGACGATGTGGTGGACGCAACCACGGACAAAGAGAAGACACAGAAGAACGACGGCGCAGATGACACCATCACGGTGCTGGCGCACGTGCGGGAGAAGATCATCCCCGTGCACTGCGGCTTCGGCACGCAGCAGGTTCTCTGGCTCGGCCACGTCGCGATCGCGCGCTACGACGACGAGCACGACTGCCAGGGCTGGCTCGAGCTCGGCGTGCCCACCAAGATCATCAAGGACGGCGCCAAGCACGAGCTCAAGCTGACCGACCTCATATGCGACGTGCTGCCCAACAGCAGCCACGTGTATATTTCGACTTCATTGGGCTAGTTGATATCCAATAATGTACGGGCTTCATTATCGCAGTGCAACTCGATAGCATTCGCTGACGCCTCTATTTCAAATCCGTAGGAACGCGCCAAGCGCATCGCGAGAGATGCGAGCACCACCATCTGCACCATACTCGCTATGGACAAAGCCGTCGACTGCACTCTGTGACCCGTCGTCGTCGTAGTAGTACTGGAGCGCTGCGCACTTCACAAGCCTTTTCTCGTCGATTCTGGACGCGTGGCTTGGCTTGAACGGAGGAGTAACAATTGTTCCGTCTTCGGCAGCGGCAATTGAGCACAACGCATCACATCGCAGGTCTTTCAGTCGGATCGAGCCATCTCGGTTTTCCTCAAGAGCGCTACAACAACAACAGAAACCATTGATTGTGAGTAAATTGTGGGGCTGATACTGGGGATACTAAATAATATCGACGGACTCGTACTCGAACGCTTCGTCATAGAGCATCTGGCGACTTCGCTGTCGAGCCTGGTGGTGGACCAAAACATGAGCCCTCTTGTATATGGTTCTGTCAATATAGCAACAACAAGAACTTCGTACCTTGAACAAATAGATGCGCTGGAAGTCCGCCATCGCGATGGTCTGCGTGCTCTTGTAGTCAAACTCGTAGACGAACGCAGCTGCCTCGGCGGAGGTCGTTAGGAACCCGAGCGCGCGCAGACACACTTTGAGCTGGCTGACGGACATTTCGCCGTCGACGCATCCGTTCGTGATGATCTGGAATGCGGCTCGGCTCTCTCGCTCTTCCGGGTCCGTGAGCTGCGCTTGCTTCACAGATTGCAACACCGACGCCATCGCACGTATGGAAGAACAAACTGGTCAAGAGATCAGCAGCCAAAGTCGAAGCGTCGCTGAATTCTCAGTGATATCCCATGAATAACTGTTTTCATTGTAATCAAACGTCAAGCAGGAAACTCCACAGCTCGCGGACCTTGGGCTCTTGTTTGATCGCGAGCGCGTAGAACGACGCGAACACAGTGGTCACGAGCCACAAGATGCACACCACGAGGTGGAACATCATAGACTTCAGCACTGCGTTCGAGGTAGATTGCTCCTTCACACTGTCACGTAGCGTGCAATTTGCGTAGATCCCAAGGATCATCGCTACGAGATGCACAATCACATGCGAGTGGATGCGCACGACGCTCAGCTTGAACACTCCAAGCTGCTCTTGCAGCTGCTCGACCTTTGTGAGCAGCACCTCCTGTTTCGCTTGCAGTCCGAACTCGCCACGCTCCGCTTGGTCCAGGACGTCGTCCGTGACGTCCCCACGAGAGTTCGCGCTGCGCTCGTTCAGCGTTTCAAAGTAGCGACCGCCAGCAGCGACGATGTTAAAGATACTCGCGTTCAGCCACACCGTGATGACCACGAGCACGATCCCCCAGTCGGTATTCCTGGTTGTCATGGTGAGAATCTGTTTCGTGACCACCTCGCTCTTCTGGACGTAGTAGAACACGTGCAGCGCCGCGACACTCATCGCGCAGATTAGCACCGTGAGTCCGATCGACGGCAGCAGCAGCACGACGCGCTTCACGAATGCCGTGTTGCTCACGGGGAACGCAAAGATGAGCGTGTGCAGCGCCACGGCTCGAAACAGGTTCATCGTGGTCTTCGCAGCGAGCTGGAGCAACAGGTCCACGACGGTGGCGTACTCGGTGTGCACGGAAAACATGTTGATCTTGAGCGCCAGGTCGTCAAAGCGGATACTCGTGGCAGCGTCTTGCAGCAGACAGTAGGACTCGAAGCGGTTGAGCAGGGACGCGTACACAATCAGCGTCAAGTAGGACGCGATGACCGCGCCGCCCATGACGCGACCCAGGTGGCGTCGACGCACTTGATCGAGCTGATGCTCGCGAACGTCAATGTAGCTACAACAAGTGCACAGTTAGATACAGAATTGTCAGCAGCGCCTAAGTAAAAAAAAATTACACGTACTTGTCTTGGATCGCCATGATCTTGGAATGCACAAGGCGAGCCCCAAGCACTGCACACCCTGTAGTCAGTAACACCTTGAGCGCCAAAAGCACAGCGAGCCACGCGCGATCCGTCTCGAGCACTTGTCCAGGAATCAAGAGGTATGGGACTGAGGACGACGAGCTGTTTGTTGCAGTCGCCATCTCACACGAGCTCCAATTCACGCCGCGATTCGTGTAAAGCTCGGTCATGATATCCTTGTCCTCGAGCTGATCGCTCGCAGTGTCGCTGGACAATTGTATCATCTCACCCATCTCCACGATCATACCAAAGCAGAGCCACGCGTAGATCAGGAGCTCGACCGTGAGATTCAGGTAGAACCCGATCGTCTCGATCCACGTACTGCTCAGTGGTGCTGCGAACGCGGGCTTCCCATCGACCATCAGCGCGTGACTGCACACTTGCGCAAACACGTCGTTGTTGCCTCCGTTGATGCGGATCGCCACTCTCTCATCGCGATGCACCCACGCTACTTCGCCGTCGAGCTTGGAGACTTCCTTGCACGGCCCTTCGACGATCATCTCCACTTCGGTCCCGATGCGAAGCTTCCGCAACGAGAGTCGCACGCGGTCCGCGCTCACATTTTTCTCCTTTCGGCCGTCATTGTAGGTGATGACGTACGTTCTCTCTTGCTCATTCGAAGACACGACTGAGCCGAGGAACACTTTCGATCCGTTCGAGACCTCCACGAAGCTGCCAGCCGCGTACATGCTCTTTGGCAGCTCAATGTTCGGCAGAAAGTCCTTGAGCGGATTGCTGAATGGAGAGAGGAACCGGGTTTGGATGTCACCGTTTTTCACTTGCGCTTGCTCTTTCGAGCCTTTGGAGTTTGTGTATCCGATCAAACACGTCTCATCCGACTTGGCACGCACGATCACGCCGTCTTCCCAGAGCGAGCGACCATTTTCGCCACTTCGTCGACGAAAGCGAACTTTCATCCCCTTGCGAGGAATCGTCGAGAACAGCGACGTGTTGAAGCCCGGCATCTGCGGCAGCGAGTAGTTCAGCCACGGCACAGGACGGAGTTTGCTTCCTGGGACTTTCTTCACCAAGTTCCCATCCATGATGTCTTCAATGTCGTACACGGGTCCAACCTCTTTGCTCATGTCTCTCCAGAGCTTCACGACCACCGCTTTCCGCTCGACACCGTCTTTCGTTCGGTACAACACCCGCGCATTCAGTTGGAAGACGCGCAGATCCTGGTTCATCCACGCGGGTCGTCCCATGAGACGCGAAAAAGCAGACACGACGCGAACGTCGTCGATGGGCACGCGCTTCGAGACCACTTCGGTGTCGCTTTCGTGCTCAATGTCGCACGTGTCGTCGTCCTTGCGAAGTAGCTTGATGCGTCCATGATGCATCCTTCCATTTTTGTCGGGGAACTGCACGACCTGGTTGACTCGCATTTGGGCAAACACTGTGTTGCCTCCAACGCGAGCTACTCCTTTGCTTCGACTCGGTGGCGTCTCGCTACTGTCGTCACTACCACCATCACCGCCTTCATCTTGAAGCTTCTCTCGTTTGCCTTTTGTCTTTGACAGCGTTCTCCTCTTGCGCATGGAGGAGTCTTCGTCATCATTCTCGTCCTTGCTACTTGTTCCTTTCCCTCCTTTCCCTCCTTTCGCCTTGCTCTTCTTCTTGGGCTTGCGAATGTGCTTCTGCTCCACTCGCTTCACAACGGTCTCGTCATCACTCTCGTTCACGATGTCAAATGTACCGTCGGAGCGAACTTTGTGGATGCGACCCAGGCACCAGACGCCTTTCTTGTTCTTGTACTCGATGGGAGCGTCTGCTGTCAACAAGACCTTCTCTTCACTTTCAGCTCCGTCAGAAACGCTAGCAGCACTTTCGTCTTTGCGAGCCTTGGACTTGGGCTTGGGTTTCCTCTTCGCCTTCTTGACTGCATCCTTTGCCACTTTCTTGACTACTTCTTCGCTCTCAGCGTCAACAATGTCGTACGAGCCATCTTTCCTGCATGTCTTCACAATGCCTTCTCTCCATTCGCCTTCATCTTCGGCATCTTTCGTCGTTTGGTGGTACAGCACAGCATCCCCTTCTTCAAACGCAGGAGTCTTCTCTTCCTTTGGAGCCGAGCTGCGGCTGCTGCGCTGCACGCGACTGATCTTCACAAACTTCTCGATCTCGCCCGTCTCGTCGTACTTTACAGACAGTTCACCGCTGCGATGCACCCGCACGACTGTCGCGGCTAGTACTTCCTTGTCATTGGTCGCGCTGCGAACATTGACTTCCATGCCGTCTTCGAATGCCAGGACTGCTCCATCACTTTCTTCATTAGCACCAGCAGTAGCATCAGCAGTAGTACCAGCAGCGTCTCGGGGTTTCTTCTTCGGCGCGTCTGGCTTCTTGTCCTTCTCCTTGGGGTTCATGGTCACGCGTTTCTTGGCGCTTTCCTTGGTGTCTCCGTCCGACGGCATCTTCCGCTCACTGATCTTTGAAAATGCTGAAGTGACCGACCGATACCTCAACACCTTTTGCACATCAGAAATCGCATGCGAGGGCCCCGGAGTAACCAACTGGCCAACACCAACTATTCCTGGTGCAGGTATTTATACGGACGCCAGCCACTTCCAGTTGGATACCATCATGGGGGTGATCTGGGCTGTGAATAACAAGCTAGAGCAGCGCCGTTCACGCTGTCCTTGCTTGCCGCTCTTCTGTGCTCCAGCCAAACAGGGTCGACAACAGGTTTCTTTCTATCAGCACAGATGGGTAGCTTCCCGTCCCAAGAGCAAGCGGTGTATCCCTCAGGAGCTCCATCCGACACGGACATCGCAACTGCAACCCACCAGCATCATGTGCGGATGCGCACGAGGCACACGCTGATCAAGAAGCTCACGCGAGGAAAACTGCTGTTCCTCGGCTTGGACGGCGCCGGGAAGTCCACGATCATCCACCACCTCATTCGATCCTTGGACGAGGAGCGCATCAATATCAACTCCACTTCAACAGCGGGGGACACGATGGGCGGTAGTGACGACCACAGAGGCTTCAGAGTGTACCCGAATCCTTCGAAAGTGCACCAGTCCTGGAGCTACAGACTTGAGGGCGACTGCTATCTCCAGATCCTCGACGTGCCTGGTAGACACGAGTTCCGGCGAAAGTGGTACACCACAGCGCTGGCGCCAAGCGACTCCTCTACGCTCTACAGCAGCGTTCCTGGATCAGGAGGCGGAAGTTCCCAGACATTACCGCTCCTTGGCATTGTCTTCGTCGTGGACGCATCGGATCGCGTTCGGTTCCCAATCGTCGCAGAGGAGCTTATCCGCTTCCAGAAGTTGAAGGAGCAGAAGAAGATGTTCCAGCGCGCGCAATTCTTCCTGCTGCTCAACAAAACGGACCAGACTGCTCCTAAAGCAACCGATTCGCAAACCAGCAGCGAGCAGCAAAAGCAGGCGAACGAAGCAGATCGTCGAGCTGCGATGCGGTTCGCACGACGGGAGCTGAAGAAATGCGTGGACCACCAGCTGCGTGTCGACCAAAAGCGCAATCCACACGACTATCGGCATCCACCATCGCTGCCTCCAGCTCTTTCAAACAGCTTTTCGCTATCAGCGTCATCGACAGGACCAGAGATCCCGCTTGGTGCCCCACCGGATATGAAGTCTCCGAAAGCGCAATTCGCTGGTTCAAATCGAAACGGCACTCTGACGGCGGAGGCGAGTGCGACCCGGACAACCACGATGATGACGTCGATCCTGGAGTGCAATGCACACGACCGAGAGAGCATCAAAGCCATTCACGCATGGATCAAGGAGGAGACCAAGAAAGCCATGCAGTAGCTGGACCGCAAATCTCGTCCGCGTGCACAACCTTCGAAGGAATTTGGCTCTTCTGCGTTGAACGCGGAGACTCTACAGTAACTAACGCGAGTGGTCGACTGCCATCATTTGGAGTCGGAGGCTCACGAACGAAATGCCCAGTCTTAAGCATCAGCCATTCGTCTAGAAAGAAAGAATACCGATAGATCAATGGACCAGGAAAGTTAAGAGCAGCATGCACCCTTATAAACACCAACAGCCTGCCTACCTTCGCGGGTTTGACAAAGTAGCGCAGCAGGGTGCAGTTAAATACGAATGAGGCTGTCTGGACTTGAGCTACTGCAGCCACAGCAAAGAACCTCACCGCAATCACTTTCAACGCTCATTCGACCGTCTTCTTCTATTCCTCGTCCTCCTCTGACTCGTCGTAGTTGTCGTCTTCCTCGACATCCTGGAACACTGTTGCAGTCGCATTCGCGTTTCCGTTGTGCGCTGCGAGCTCCTCTTCCAACGCGCGCATGAGCAGCTCTTCTACGTCATCTACTGCTTCTCCATTAGTTTGTTCTATAAGTTCGGACACTATCGCCTCTGCTGCTGTGACCGACACTGAAGGCTCGTTTGCGGATTTTGGCACTGGTTGCTCTTCGCACGGCGACTGCGCGGTCTCTTTGCTGGACAATGCGCCATGGAGATCGCAGTCGCTAGATGTACGTAGAGGAGGCTCTGCATAGAGACCTGGTTGTAGCGCCTTACAAGCCAACTGCTGCCCTGATCCCTCGCCGCTGCTGCTCTCCTCACGCGGCCGCTTCTTCGCCACCTGCATGTTCTTCTGCTGCATTTCCATCGCTCTTTTTGTGCCAAATTGCATATCACCAGATCAAGCGAAAGAAACCAAATATTCGATTTGTAGACATACATGTTTTATATATTGTAGAATAAGACATAGCACAAGTTGACCGAACACCTATGCCAAACATCATCGCCACAATGAACACGACGAGAACCCATACACACGAAGCAAATAGCCGGCGTCGGTGAGCGGACGCAACCCCAAAGGTCGACACCAACCTCCATTGGCCAAGGTATTCTCCCTCATCACGCACGCGTCACGAACCATGCCCATGACTGAGCATATCCTTGCTTTGGCCGTTTTGATGGCTTCAACTTGACAATGCATTTTTGAAATATTCACAAATACTTTGTCTAATTACAATAATAGCTGGAGTTTGTACAATTGTCGAAAATATTTGGTCGGAAGAAAGGTAAATGAAGATTCACCCTGCAACATGAATCGCGGAAAATGATTGTTGCCCTTAATATAGGGAAGTCGAGCCAAACGGACAAGAATCCTTTCTGCGATTGGATAAATTTCACATCAAAACACAGGAAAGGATTCTAGTCGATTTGAACCGCTTCGCCTGTATGAATGACACGAATCATTTTCCGCGAAAATAATTCCTATTGTTGTTCGCTCGGAAAAGGGGCTCATTATTCATTATTCGAGTCGAGTTTCACCTTTTATAATGAATATTCCTGCAAACTACAGAGAAAACTACGTTCACCTTTTTTTGTACTTTTTCTCCAAAACTCATTTATTTCTGGTAATTTATCTCGCCAGGTGGGTTCGAACTTGATTGTCCACAGTCTATCTTCTGCAAAGTACGAGAAATATCTCTCCAGTTTTTCAAAAACCGAATGTAAAAGGCCTGATGCAACCGTTGACTCGATACTCGCCTAGTTTTAAGCGTACTTAATAGATGTCTCTTCGCGCACTTAGAAACAGATAAATTGCGAAATAACTTCCTTTTGGCGGGCTCCCGCGCTTCTGTTTTTTGTTCTGTTGCGGACCACCCGCCCGCCCACCCGTGTGCCTCGTGGACCCGCCGCCCATAGTATTCGACGACACACACGCTCAGTCACATCAGAAGCCCAAGCGACCCAGTGGTATGTGAGCGCACGTGCTTTCTCTGTGTGTGTATGTGTGTACCACCACATGCGCCTTGTGTGCGCGTGGCATATGGCGCATGGCGTATCTTCTGCAAACTCACGTTATTGCTTTGCGTACATGATGGTGATGATCTGCAGACTTTCAAAGGTTGGAAGCCGCCCGCCCGCTTGTTCTCATTTTGCTTTTCGCGCGCTTTTTCGTTGGTTCAAGACGTTCCAGTTGCTCTTCAGTTCGTTGAAGGTGCGTTTTGGTTGCTTCAATATGCGGGCATTGTGTGCTGTCTGCGTGCGTGTGTTTGTGTGTCCATGCATACCCCCCGCAGGAGAGAGAATCTTATTGATGTGTCTGTGCTTTTTTGATGGCGGTGCGCAGTTTGTTTGCCGTTTGCTGAACACGTATTAAAGCCAAATCTACAACCATGCCGACCGCTCTTTCCCCGATTAAGTCCAAGCGACTCGATGAGAAGTCTTCGCTCCAAGTACGTACATACTCTTGCAATAGCCGCACATTGATCGACACGCGCTGTTGAGGGCTTAACGAAACGAGTTGCTGACGTCCTGTGGGCTGTGTGTGTGTGTGTGTGTGTTTTTTGTTTTGTTTTTTTCTCTGGTAGATGTTGAACGGACGTCTGGAGCTCTATGTGATGCGCGTGAAGGAGATGGAAGATGCCAAGAACGTCGCGGAACGTGAGCTGGAGACCATTCGCCAGCGCATGCAAGCTGACATTGACGCCATCCGATTGCGCCTCTCGAAGGAGCTTGAAGAAACGAGAAAGTGCGTTGCTATTGCTTGATGCTTGCCATCATTTTCATGCGGGGTTGCTGACATTCTGATGAACCATTTCTTGCTTTGCCAGGAAACTCGACATTGAACTGGACCAGAAGGCTCGCCTTCAAGTGCTTGAGCAGGAGCAGCACGTTGAGTTGGTCAAGTTGCGCTCGCAGGTCAAGGAACTGAGCGAAATCAAGGCGCTCGCGGAAAGCTTGCGCGTGGAGCTCACGAAGGAACAGTCCAACTCCAAGTCGTCCAAGGAGACTTTGTCGGTGCAGACCACGCAATTGCAATCCGCTCGCCGTCGCATCAAGGACTTGGAACGCGACAACCGCAGCCACGAGGCCTCGCTGAACGATGTCACCAAGGAGCTTGAAGATTTGCGCAGGAAGAGCGCAGATTTTGATCTCACCCGCGACTCTGAAATCACCACGATCCGCAAGGAGATGAACCAGAAGCACCAGGAAGCCCTCGCGCAGTGGAAGAAGGACACCGAGGAACGCCTCCAGGCTGTCGAGAAAGAAGTGCGTCACTATTTTGAAGGAGTCGTGCAGGGTTTCAAGAGCCAAGTCGAGGACTTGAGCTTGGAATTGGACTCCACCAAGAGCGAATTGGACCGCACTGCCAACGACTACGAAGAGAGTCTGAAGGTTCGCCAGTCGCTCACCGAAAAGGTGGCGCACTTGGAGCGTGAGTACCGTGAAGAGCGCACCAAGTTCAAGGAAGACCGCAAGAAGTACGAGTCGACTTTGGAACACTTCCGCTCGTCGAAGTTTGCTAAGGAGCAAGAGTTCAACGATCTCATGGACGTGAAGATCGCGCTTGATGCTGAAATCACGACCTACCGTCGTATTTTGGACCGCGAAGAGACCCGTGTTGGTCTTCCAACCCCAACCAGCACCCCAAACGCTAAGCAGACGCCACGCAAGCGCAAGAGCGAAAGCAGCGCTAACGGAGCTGCGAAGCGCGTCAAGCGTGCGCCTTCCACTGTTCAGATTGTTCACTTAGATTTGGAGAAGGACCGCATTGTGTTGGAGAACACGAGCGACAAGGCCGTGTCGCTCGCCGGCTGGGAAGTCCGTGGCCGCTCGGAGAACCAAGTGTTCCGATTCCCAAGTACGTACAGCATGCGACCAAAGTCCAAGATGACCGTGTACTCTAGCAAGCGCAACAAAAACGCCAAGGAAGAGCGCAAGCCAAACGAGGACTCGTTCTTGGCGACCAAGTTCTCGCTGAACGCCAGCGGCGACTTTGCCGTGCTGCTCACTGCGGAGGGCGTGCCTGTGAGCACCCGCGCGGAAGGTCTCTCCGCAGAGGAAGTGAAGTCTCTTGAGGCAGAGATCAAGGCGGATTTGGACGACGACGCACCTCCTGGTGAAGGGGTAAGTGATCGTTATGATTTTCTGTGGTGATGATTCGTGAGTTCTGTTGCTAATGCTTTTGTGATTGTGTCGTTGTTGTGTGTGTCAACAGTGTGGAATCATGTAAGATGATGAATCTCGCGAATTATAAAAGCCAACTACGCAAAGTTATTCTATTTCCCCATTGCGGAGGGAGTCGGCGCGCGCACTCGTTGTGTGCATGTAGTTCAGCCACGTGTGGGCCTTCCTTCAGTTAGTGGAAGGCGCACTGCGTGGATGAATGGATCGTGCAGGTGGTGAGTTGTTTTTTTCGCTGCTGCCGAGTCCTTCCAAGTCGCTTTGCCGTAGTTCCCACCGCTATCATAGCTGCTTGCTGTACAGAGAGCTGATAATTTTTCTTCTTGCAAAACAAGAGAGAGAAACAACAGACAATGATGTTGCGCTTTTGACTTCCATCTTGATGCC
Organism: Globisporangium emineosum; assembly: GCA_023334195.1. Classification (NCBI taxonomy): domain Eukaryota; phylum Oomycota; class Peronosporomycetes; order Pythiales; family Pythiaceae; genus Globisporangium; species Globisporangium emineosum. Next base: position 17,862 of record JAASGK010000392.1, read on the forward strand.
AGGCAGTTAGCTTATGCTTCAATACCATGCCCATCCATCAGTCACACAGCATCACCTAGAGCTGAGTTGTGGCTGAAGAAGTTGTCAACTGCCCAATCCTCCCGATCTGACTGAACGAACCCACAGTTGCGCTGCTTGGAAGAAACGATAAAAAATCCACTCGAGACATGCATTGCCGCGAATTATAAGTCACTCGCAGCTGCAGGCAGCACAAATAATGCCTGCAGGGTAAAAGCTTTGTGTCACACGGACTCACATTGGCAAATGTCCACGAGTTCACACATCGCTCATGCGATGTTACAGAAGTCGACTCCGAGTGCGTCTGCTGTTGCTCTTGGTTGTACCACAGACGCAGAGACGACAGGTTTGCTTGACTTTCCACTCTCGCGAGTGTATAGAGAGCGAGCGAGCTTGGGCATTTCGCTGGGCGTCAAGAGGCGCAATGCGGCGAGGCCTCCATGGCGAATCTGCATGTGCTCTTTTTGTTTGGTGATGTCGCGCAACATGTTCCTATTCCAGCGAGGGAGAAAAAAATAGAGCGGCGCGCTAAAAACAGCCAATGAGAGCACGCAAGCAGGTCGAGGGTAGGTGTTCCGACCAATCAAGTGCGCACGTTGGGACGATAAAGTCAGACTTTCTTGGCGCATACAAACTCCTATACAAACCTGATGCGCGCTCCAAAAATTTGCCGCTTTGCAAGCCCTTTCCCACCCGTCAGTTGCTCGCAAAGGGTGGCAAGCGTTGACTCCTGGCAGCTCTTATTTACCTCTATAAAATAAACAACCTCACTTGGAAAAAACTGTTCAAATAAGGAGTGAATATCTTTATACTACACATAAAACCTTTATACCTATTATAAAAGGAAATGAGGTATTCGGAGTGGCGCAGCATGAGGGGAGGTTGCTGGTGGGGAAAGGAATGCGCGCTGTGCATCTTGGCCCACAGCAGCAAGCAGTGCAGCGGCGGTGGAACAAAGGGGAAAGCGCCACCATCAGAAGAGGAACGAGAAGAAGAGGAAGCAGAGGACCCCGCGACATTAACGCTGCGTTCCCAGGCTCTCAGGACCCGCCGACGTCCATTAACAACTAACCACCCGCGCGCGTGTCTGCTGCCGGCTGCGCTCATCGACGCCCCGTGTGACTCTCTCTCTGGTCAAGTCGCGTTGATCTCGTTGTCGCCACTCACACGCTTTAAAAGCTCACAGCAACACAAGGAGAAAGGCAACACCACCACCAGCAGGCGCGATGAAGAACACTGTGATCAGTACGTAGTGACCGAATGCGAAGTTTGTGTGTGCGTGTATGTGTGTGTGTGTATATGCGTTAGTTGTGGCTGGTGTTTGCCTTTTGGTGTGGTGGACGGGCGTCTAACCGTTGTGTTGTGTTTGTGCTTTGATAGCGGTGATTTTTTCGCTCGTGTCGACGGGCTGCGCGTTCTACGCGATGGTGTACCCAGCGTGGTTCTACCAACACTACCGTCGTGACGGCAACGACGTCTTCCAGGGCTACGGCATTTTCGCGTTCTACTCGACTTCCGCGCTGGAAAGTCCGTTTTACGCGTCCGAGACTGTGCTCCAGTACAAGGATTTCTGGTGCGAGTTTGATTCCGTGCGATGGCTTCTGAAAATTGAGTGGGAGTGTACTCACCTAGTTATGTGTTGTTATTTTCAGTGACACCAAAATTATCCCGAACTACATGCTCGGCGATGGCGACCAGTTCCTGACCGTGCTGTGCGGTAAAGGCATGATGTCCGTCCAAGCCACGACCGCAACTGGAGCCGCGCTGTCCGTGGTAGGTCTTCTGGGATCGATTGTTGCGGTGTTCAACCCTTCTGCAGGGTACTCGGAGCGCGTGGTTTCCTTCTGCACGCTTGTGAGCTGTGAGTTTCCCACTTTGAACTTCTCTTTCTTCTTTTGATGGTGTATGTGTGATTATGTGCTGATTTGTTGTTTTCTTCAAAATGCAGCGCTTTTGCTCGCGGTGTCGCTCGTTATCTGGGGATGGACGATTCAGCAGCGTCTCTACCAGGTGGATTCCATCAACTCGGCGTTCTCGAGCTGTAAGGCGGATCGCACGGACTGGCACTGCTGGTTCTACGGATACAGCTTTTGGGTGTGTCTTGCATCCGTCATCATCCTGTCGATCACTGGGTACTTGAGTTCTGCCGGCCGCGCGGAGAAGATCCGCTACTTCCGCAAGGAGTATGAGCGTGACCTCGCTGTCGCCGTCCAGCAGTCGATGGAGCACGATGCCGCTGCCCAAGCGCACCACTTGAACACCCAGCCGGCGACTGCGTACGCTCGCAGCAACACGGCGCAGAACTTTGCTCTGCAACAGCAACAGCCATACGGTCAACCGTACGGCCAGCCACAGCAATTCGATCAACAACAACACTACGACCAGCAGCAGCAGCAGCAATTTGCTTACAACAACCAGCAGCAAGCAGGTGCTTTGCCGCAGAAGCCAGGCGCATTCCAGAGTCAAGAAGTGGATGCTGCCTATCCATCGTTCCGCGAAGAGAAGAACCACACGCTGCTTGGTCGACAGCCCAGCGGCGGCGTCGTTTAACATAAAGTATCGTGACGAAAAGGTGACGGACGATGCTGCTGCTGCTGCTGCTATGGTACGTGACCATCCAAGAGGTGCGCGAAGTGAAGAGCGAAAGGGAAGCCGATGATGACGGTAGCGTATCTCAAGAAAGGGAGCGAGCGAAAGGAAGCTCCGATCATTTTGTAACTAACCACCGCGCTGTGTTTGTAGAGCCTAATAAGTAAATACATTGAAGAAAAAGCAAAGGACTCGCTCGCATCAAGAGTGACAAAGACACACGTACAAGGACTGTAAAGAACGAACGCTTCAACTCGCCAAATGTAAGAACAGAAATGAATATATTCATACAAGATCACGGTTTAAATGGGTTGGTTGGTCGTTTAGGCGAGCAGGATCTCCAGCTTGGCTTCACTATAAAATGCTTTCAGGCCGTCGTCGTGGCGCTGGGCTTCCGCGAGCAACGGCAAGAAGTCTAATGCTGCGTCGTCGACCAGCTGCTTGACCTTGGCCTCGTCGTCGATGGCGACGAGCGTCTTACTAATAACTTTAGCGGCCTTGCCGTTGTACGACAAGTGCTGCACGCTCTCCACGAGGCGAGGCAGCGGCACGGCGCCGGACGCGACACTCGGCGCGATCATCTCCGCGATGTATTGCAGCGTCAGCGGGATATCGATCTCCATGTCTTCGGCCAACTCGAGCAGCTCGTGCAGAGGAGTCGTGATGGCGTCACTCGTGAGCAACTTGCGCTCGTAGAGGCCAGTCAGGAAGCTCGAGATGGCGTCACGCTCCTTGTTGCCCTTCTCTAGACCGATGTTCAGACTCTGGGCGGTGATCAGCACGTGGTGCTCTTCGCTCGAGAGCTCCATGAAGCACTGGGTGGCTTCTTCAATATCGCGCGTCACGACGTACTCCTCGAGGATCGACTTGACCTTCTTCTCGAACGCTTCGGCAGAGATCGCCTCCTTCTTGGTCTCTGGCTCAGAAGCGGTCGAGCTCGTGCTCTTCGTAAGCGGCTGCTGCGACGTTGGTGGGCGACCAAGATCGCTCATCGAGTTGCCGCGACGCAGAGCGCTGAAGCCACCGCCCACAGACGACGAGCTTCCGCTGCGTTCACGGTCACGACGACTGCCTCCGCGAGATGAACCGCCCAACTCCTTCTGAAGACCACCACGGGTGGCGGCGTTGCTCTTTGGAGGGCGGCCACCGCCTGGTGAGCTACTGACAGAGACTGGGAAGCGGTCCGAGTTACTACGGGTCTTCACCAGCTTTGGCTTGCTGCTGGCAACAGTCTCCCAGCCATCGGCATCGACCGTTGGGGTCGAAGGTGACGACGCTGGAGCGCTTCCGGTAACCGCAGCGGCACGAGCCTTCCAGGCTTCAGACGCGCCTCCACCGTTGGAGCCACCGCCACCGTTGCGACGCTTGTCGCTCGTCGAGTTCATCGACTGGCTGCGCTGCAGGCGTCCATTGCCACCGCCATTGCCGGCCGATGCCTTCGCCTTTTCGTCGGCTTCACGCTTCGCTTCGGCGTGAACTTCGGCAATGGTCATCGCCTTGGTCTCCTTGCGTCTCGCGACCCACTTGTTCTTGCGAAGATCCAGCAAATCCTGGAGCATGAAGCGGATGCGCGTACTGAGGCGTGCAGAGTCCGTCGACAGCGCCTTGATCACAGCGTAGTACTGCACGATGGCGGCGAGCTCGCTCTCGCCGCTGACGTTCATCTCAAACACCTGACCGATCGTGGCGAGCAAATTCGTCAGACACTCCAGCGACTCCTCATCTGGGTTCTCGGTATCACCGAACAGGTTGGCAACGCACTGGTGCATGATGCGCGACTTGATCATGCGGAGCTTGAACAACTCGCCGACGAAACGGATGTGGCCCAAGATGCCGCGCTTGATGATCAGCTCCTTCTCAGCGACCTCTTCATTAGAAAGCGACTCGAAGCCCTCGCGGGATGGCGCTTCCAGGAACTCCTGTTCACAGCGTTTCAGCAACAAGCGACGGAAAAGCTTGTGCGTGTCTTCGACGACCTCGTCATCGATCGTGACCGCAGGCATCTGCGTGCGCGACATCTTCGTACACAACTCAGCGTACATCGTGGAGAAGTGCCACTCCATCTTCGCCTTCAGGATGATCGTCTCGATCACGCCAGTGAGCACATCAATGTTGCGCACAGCGACGGCGATCAGCTCGTTCGAGAGCTTCTCGAACTTCTCAATCGAGAGCTTGTTCAGAATCGACTTGGCTTCCTTGAGCGACCCCTCCGTGGTGTCCTCAGGAGTATCGAGGCGCGACTTAGCGTGGGTCGGCTTCCAACGGGTCTCTTCGTTAATATCCAATGGTGCGCAGTCTTCTGCCGCTGGGGCAGTGTCATGTGGGTTGTGGCCACGGCCACCGCGTCCACCGCGACGACCACCACCACGGCCACCTTCGCTGTAGCTGCTGTTCGAGCGCTTCAACGAGCGAGACGAGTCGCCACGGTGTGGGCCACCGCCGCCACGGCCACCCTTGGATGGCGACTCGTTGGTGAACGTGTTCGACGCCTTGCCGGTGGTCTCAGCAGCGACTGGCAAGCCAACAACGCTAGCAGGCATTGGGCACTTCTCTGGCTCCATCTCGAGCAACTGGGCGATGGAGTAAATGATGCGCTCGCCGATCACGGCTTGCTCCGCCTCGACAGCATCGAGGGATTTGGCTTCAGTCTTCTCAACGACCACTTCGACTTCAACAACTTCTTTAGGCACTGACACAACGGTGGCAGTCTCCGCGACAACTGGCTCGACTGGTTCCTTGATGTCTTCCGACTCTGGTTCACCAGCAGCTTCAGTTTCAGTCGCTTCCACTTCTGGTTCTTCCTTCTCAGCAACGACTGGAGCGGCGACCGCAAACGTTGGCACAAATGGCTTGGCCAAAACTACACATCAAAAGGAATGATTGCATCATCTCGTCAGTCTCTCTCCGGCTACAACTCAAGACGCCCCCTTCGTGCATTTATCAAGACAATGTTGCGGTGCTTACATGATGGAACGAATGGCTTGGCTTCAGCCTTGAGCTTTGGTGCAGGCGACGCCACAGCGATCGGAGCAGCGGCAGGCACAAACGCAGGAGACGCTGGCGTCAGCGGAGTGCTCACGACTGGTGCAGCCGCCGCCACCACTGGAGCTGGAGCTGGCTTGAGCGCTGGCGACGCCACCACGGGAGCTGACACTGGGGCTGGTGCGGATAACGACGGCATCCACGCTGGTGCATCGGTGTTGAACACGAAGCTCTTCGCCGATGGGTTCAGCTTTGTGGTGGTGGTTGTGGTCTTGGTGATCACAGGTCCGCTCGCGGACTCACCATTTGGAATGGGGGATGCGCGATTTTCCAATCGCGACTCGGTCATCTTGCTTGTGCTTTATAAACAGAACGGACGAAATAGCTGCTGCTGCTTTGGAAGCGGGAGGTCTTGTGCAACGAAGAGCTGTTTGGGCGGTTGCGGGCGAGGATTCTCTCTTTGCACTGGAGAAATCGGTCACACGCAAACACACACACTCGGAGGCAAGTGGGCTGGTAGATACAGGAGGCGAGAGGCGATCGACCGATGTGATGGAACGCTGGAGGGCGGAGCAGATGAGAGCAGCAGACGCGGGCGGCTTGCTCTTCTTCTTGGTCTTGTTCTTCGTGGCGCTTCCTTGGGGGCGGCCAGCAATTTGATGTGCCACAAGGCGACTGGCGTGGGGCGGTCTGACCCAATTGCGTGTGTTTCATTGGCTGAAATAAAAAAAATAGTGTCAAACCGTGATTCGCGGAAAACGTGAAGACGTATTGGCCAATCAAAGGAACAAAAGTGGGATGGAGTCGGAATTAAGCGGAAGCGTCCATCATTCCGGTGGGTGGTGATGGTCGACTGCCCCGAAGTGACAATCTCACAAAACATTGGAGTGCAAAGTGTGACGCCATGTTGCTGAATTGGAGTATGAAATATGTGTTGTTACGCAGCGGCAACACGGTATCGTAATCGTTACGAACACCGTCTCAACGGATTGCGTGGCTGCACTGCTTTCGCCTCGAAAGAGTTCTCCAAGAGGAGAACTCTCACTCTTGTCTCCAGAGACACATTGTTCTCTCTGTCGGAGTTGGAAGAAACTCAACGGAGCTACATGATCAGCAATTCTACTGGATCCAACTGCCTGTGGTTGCCCCCGAAGAGCAGCAGTAGCCGGAAACTACCAGTAGGCAATCCGGCACGCAAGTTGTGTGACGCAATGATGTTATCCACAGGAGTAACGATTTCTTCCGAAAGCGCCTCGCATGAACTCCCGACAGCAAAGCGCGCCGCGAGACAAGAGCGAATGTTGCGACGGAATCTGCCGCTGACGATCGTACACGGTGTCGGCGATGGACTTTGCCGTTGGAGGGGGAGGTCACCTGGAAGTGGTTCAGTTCTTCCACAAGCATCGTACCGAGGGCTGCACGGCAAAAGTTAATGAACGGAGCCGCGAAACAAGGTCATCTCGAGGTGGTCAAGCCCCTGCACTTGAATCACAATAAAGGTTGCACGAGTGCTGCGAGCAGCGGGCATCTCGAAAGCGTCAAATTTCTGCATGGGAATCATTTGGATGGGTACACCAAAATTGCGATCGGGTGTGCGCGCTGCTGTAGTTGTCAGTTGTAAAAAACAAAAACTATCATCACCGGAAAGAGGAATGCGTCAGCAGCACCAGTGTAGCAGATTCTCGGGCGATCGATTCATGTCAGTAAATTGGACATTGCTCGCTATTACACCTTGTGGATGAGTGCAATGAAGCCTGTCTGCCGAAAATACCCCAAGATGTGATCGGGTATGCCAGACATTTCAAACTCGTGACATGCATCATATACCAAAAATCAGGCTACGAGGCACACTGTTTGATGTACCCCCACAACATTCGCGGGACTTGATCCCCCAGGATGCTCAAGAACGCGTACCTCCAGCACTAAGATGACCCCTCGAAGCACTACAGCGCATCAGCTGAACAATTGCGGTCGCTGGCAACCGCGTACTTCTCGTACGGATGTGCTGTGCGTTCTTGCACACGACAACCGGCGGTCTCTTCGAAGCGAAGCGAATCGCTGTTGGGAAGCAGAGCGCGGATACGACTGTCAAGGTCCGCTTGTATTCGCCAAAACTTGCAGATTACAGATTTACCTTAGTATGATATTTGGTTCTTTGTGCTCCATACTTACATGCTTCCAATGTATGCAGTCCAAGGAGCGAAATCCCTGCCAACTTTACTCAGGCTTCCATGTGTGCGTGCCATAACTCGGATCCACGATCCACTCGCGTGGCTCGGCGATGTGCTGCGCGACCTGGCAGCCCGGTCCGTCCTTGCGCTGCTCCTGACAGCAGACCCAGCGGCCTGCGAGGATCGAGCCGCCC
>JAASGK010000393.1:0-25782 GCA_023334195.1 Globisporangium emineosum
CCCTCCCAAAAATGAGATTTTTCTTTTGCGATGGCTGTAGAGGGAGTTTTTTCTTCGTTTCTTCGGTAACGTATTAATCTCGCGATTGGCTACAATTCTGTCTTTATCACGTCAAAAAAGACGAAGAATAGATTCCGATTGGCAAAAAATTGACAATTGAAAATGACTAGGCATACAAATTGTAAGTATAACCGTCCAAAGCAATCAACAAATATTCTAATAAATTGCAATAAAAAGTGGAATAATTGATTGGACTCGAAAGTCGCCAACAAGCAATAAACAATGGTATTGTTCGAAGGAACACGCCATTGCAATGCGACGGCTCGGGGAAAGTGACGCCTACGGCATCACATGATGTCCTTAGATACAGTCACTTATATTTTGTATTGTAGCACTGTGCATCCCTCAGATCACGATTGAAAATTAAGGGATTAAAAGCATGACCATCTCCGAGGTGGCCACATCGAGGCGCTTGCGCAACTCTGTGTACACTAGCTTCGCAGAAAAAAACGCTCACATCCATTCGATGTTGGTGGAACGGAGCCGACGTTGATATACTGATGATGCTTGGTTGTAATAATACAACCACGCTGCTTAAACGCCTCCTTCACTTTTGCAGCGCTCGCTTCCTCTCAACAAGTTGCGGTTGAAATTGAGTGCATGTAGCAAGCGCGCTTGCGGTGAGAGCCCCATACCTCGGCTTGTGAAAATGAATGAGTGGCTGTTGTGGTGCCAACCACCGACGCAATGAATTGGGAAATTAATTCCGGGCTGGCAATTAATTATTCAATTAAAAAATCCCAACTATTTTTTTAGTTATTATAATTTGCGGATCCCTGATCACATCCCTCGCTTCACCTTCATGTTCAGCCCAGTAGCATAGAACTCGAAGTACGGATATTGCAGGTCGTACGCGTACCTAATTATACCTCACTGAATCATCATCATCAAGTGGAGGAAGCCCAACGAGAGCTTTGCCAAAAGGTGGCACTGAGACCGACCATGACGCGCGCGTATGTACGACGATACGTAGAAGCTTCTCCATGGCTCGTTTCTTGCATCTCTTCATTCGATCAGCAGCGCCGCACAGAACTTTGTTTGAATAGTCTGTGGAACACGAGCTAACCACCCAAATCAGGACAAGCTGTGCACCCCGACGTAGAACGAAATCGATTGTTCGTTGAGCCAGTTAAATGAGAATTCAATCTCAGCGAAAAAGCTGTTTGCTCAGAAAGATGGAGGGATGGACGCGCATCCCACGACCCAAGTGCGACCCGATGTTTTTTTCACGAAGATGCTCAACCGTTTCGGGCTAAAAGCTGTCGTGGTTATTCTTGGGAGTTAAATCAAGTTGCATTGTCGTTCGTGAGAGAGGCTCGCGTTTGAGTCGTGGAGATCACATTATTGCTCAAAGCCCAGATACTCAATCGGTCTCAGCAATAGGGTGGGTGGGTGTGATCGGTCGTTGGCGCCATGGACTTGTTTCGTGAACTGTGAAAGTCGGCCAAGTGGACATGCAATTTCTTTCTTTCGATATCCCGTACTTATGCACATGGAAAGTCCATTAACCGGTCCGAGTCGAGCCGATAAAGAAGCTCAAATCGGTTGCGGTTATGCTCATATCTGTTTTTTTGCTCACTCGTTTGGCACTGTGTGCTATGGATTGATAGAGTGAAAAGCACAGCCGGGTCCTCGCGCATGAATCAATCCAGTGGGTCAATGGGGCAGTTTGCTCCTCAACTGCAAGCAAAGCCAGAGCTTTTCGCCTTGTGTCTCCGTTTCTATGTGCTCCCATCCATTTTTTTCTTCATTCTTCGCGAAAGGACTGTTGGCAAATGTTGCCCCCTGCCGTTTCCGTTGGATGTTGTTCTTAGTTAGAAGTTGTGTGATGTGCATGTAGCAAGCCCAAGGAATAAGTGGTCTTCACAACCACAAAGGCTTCGAGAAATCGCTCCTGTCGCGCCGTCAGCCCACCAACCATTTCTGATAGCATCGCTGTTTAATGAGAAAATTTAACAGCCGAGAGGGTCGTCGTGCGTTCATTCGGTGGGTGGTATTGCCGAGCACACAGTCAATGATTATTCCAGCAAAACGAAGTGCGGATGCTTTTGTTTGCGCTGGGTGGGTTGTTTTGGGGTAATCGGTGGAGAGAGTGGTTCCAACAGTGACAAATTTGGATGGCTGAAGTCTTGAGAGCTACCCGTTTCACTCTTTTTGAACTTCCCATCGACAACAGCAGCACTATTAACAGCATATCGGTGGGTTGTGTGCTGCGCGTTTTGTTGGCGCCAAATGAACAAGCTGCTTGGGCACAAGGAGCGGGGAAAAATCATGGGCAGAGGCTCCAATGTGTTCTGTGAGGGTTGGCAGGCATCCACGGGCAGTGCTGTACGGAGTAGCTCGTTCTTTGCACCAGTCGATCGATCTCGCCATTCGATCAGCATCGCCGCACAGAAGTTTGTTATGTTAGAATCAGTTGAGAAACGCGATCCAACCAGCCAATGAGCTCTCTCTCGACTTCCGGCCAATCAGCTTCCGCCTTCGCTTACACCTTAGAGAACGCCGTCGATTGTTCGATGCGCACTGACAGTCAAGACGTTAAGTATGTCCAGTGAAAAAAATACCTTCCAGTGATAGGGAGGGGACCGCGCGTTCCACGACCAAGTGCGACCTCATGCTTTTTTTCCCATGAAAATGCTCTATTTGTTACAAGCTAAAGCCAAAGCTTCTTCCATTCGGGACCCGAGCGAGCGGCTGAAAGCCAGCGAGCATGCGTGCTTTTTTTTCGCATGATCCGTTTCCGCCCGTCTGGGAGGCAATGGAAATCAGCCCCAAGCAACACGACCGTACTTTGTACTGCTTTTAGAGACTGTGGCTGGGAGGCGTTGGCTAATTGAGTGATTAATAAGAAAGAACAAACTGCATCCCCGAAACGAGTGTCAGGATCACGCTCAAACACAGGAGCCCAGAGAGTTGTTGCGCAATATATACGGCTCTAGAGACCTGGCCACCAGGCGAGCGGAAGATATGCCCAATGCCGTCTGTGCTACACCACAGATAGAGAGAGCGCCGTAAGAATGGTGCCTATGCCACACTCTTAGTAGCGCTGCTCCTAGTGATGTAGTGGTAGTTTTTGTTCTTCATATTTAGAAGCTGCGAGACAACTTCTTGCAGCTCGAATCGCTTATAAGAGCTAAAGGAGTCTGTGGTGGCAGTCGCGACAAAGCTGAAGTACGGATCGCTTCTTCTCAGCTTGCGCGCCTTCGACTTTGCTTGATCCCTGATACCACAGCGCGCTATTAGGCATTATCTGCAATGAGCTGTAAGTTGTGACATCAATATGATAGCCGAGCACGCTTCGCCGTTGCAACTACGAGGGGTGAACAAGCGAACAAGCTGACGAAAAGATTGATTCGCCAGTCTGATGAATTCATAAAAAGCGTTTTCTTCCTTCAGGTTTGAATCAAGTTGCTATTAACGCTATATCTCGTTTCTTGATAACAAAAATATCCTGCAGCCACGTTGAGCGGGGGACAAAGCTCAAAATTACCTGCGCTGGTTGGTTGTTAAGGAGCCTGCAAAACTATGTTATCAGGAGGATTTAGTGGTACATATATGCAAGTGTGAGTATGTGGGAAAGCGGGACCATTTCAGCTTGGTTGTGCATGTAATGCTGACGAATTAAATTGTTGCCTTTGGGGATTGAGCTCTAGTGTGAAACAATATACTGTAAGTAGTTGGAGCTAAGAAAAAATGAAGAAGGCTGGTGCGAGAGAGAAGGTAGTCTATTTAGCTATACGGCTTAAGAATCCTGATACTGTCTAAGCACCCTGAGGAGGGAGGTTTGTCGCGTTAGTGACGTATAGAAGTGCCTGGTACACCATTGCTCACTAGGCTCTGTACTTGAGAAGAAGGCTGGTGCTGCGAGACAGCAAAATCGGAAATGAGGACGGGTGGTTCAAGAGAGAGTGAGAGAAAAAATCGGAGCATATGGGATTTTTTCAGGGATCCTAAATCTATTTTACAGTCAAATTGTCAAAACCTTTGCTGCTCGCTGAACAGAGCACCGGATTCCTGAGCACGCTTGCACTAAAGTTTGCGTGTGGAAGTTGGATCGGTACGGAGTGTGGCTCTTCTCTGTTCTTGCTTTTGGCGCTCTGGCGTTATCTAAATTGAAATTCAGAGAACGTTAGTCTCATACCTACATAAATACAGCAACTTTTTGTGAAATGTGTTTAACAAAACCGCCAGAAACGATCAATGCTAATTGTTGCAGGTGCTCGTCATAGTAAAATATATTAGTTCTACATTTTATATGTGATCGATTTTAAAAGGGTATGTATTTTGATAGTACAAAATCTTGATAACTATCAAAATGTCAGGCCATTTTTCTGGAGCTTTTGCGGTCGGTCGGAGGACGTAGAAACGCGACCCGCAGTTGACAGCGCCAATCAAAACGGGCGAACGAGCGGGTCCATTTGGAGAAACAAAGCAGATAGGAGCCAACCAACGAGGAGGGATAAATAGAAGGCAATGATGTCCCTCGGGCACCTCCTTCTACTATGTTCCATAGAGAGGCAGCGAACGCGTGCGAAGGAAGGGAGAGGAGCTCATTACCTCTTTCGCCCTCTCGGACCACAGCGCCTCCTCACCAGTGCATCCATTCATTCGACTGACCAACTGCATATTTCTCCAGTTCGCTCCTCCCTCAGTCCACCCACATGGACAGCAGCGACAACGCCCACTCCGAGCGGACCATCGGCGGAAAGCACTGGAACGAGCAGATGCAGAATACACGCATGAGGCAGCAGCTACAGCGCCGCCGACTGCGTGATCAGACGTTGGCGCGGAGCCATTCGGAGTCCGGTGCACGTCTCGACCACACCCAGCACAACAGCAACAGCAGTCGTACAAATACACCATTTCAGCGTCAGCAGCAGGACGATCCGGAGATGCACGACAGCCGTACGCCACCGCCATCCCGTGGGTCACTGGTCGCGCTTCTGCGAGAACAGCGCATCCCATGGATGAAGCAATCCAGCAAAGATCGTTTTGGTGACGAGCGAGCACGAAGGAACAGCGAAGACGACGAGATCTCGAGCTTACTACGATCGCACAACAGCAGCGAGGGTAGCAACGCGAGTCCCATGCAGAGCCAGGACCACCCCATGGAGGACGTCGCAGTACCCCACACGTCATCTCCAGTACAACCAGCAGCAAAGCCCGTCACGACAAGGCAACAGAAAGCGAGAGCTACAAAAGCTGCAGCTGCTACTGGCGGGAAGCACTCGCGATACTTGCGCGAAGGAGACCGCCGCAGCATCATTCACCGCATCGACCGCGGCGAGAAGCAGGCGATGCTGGCCAAGGAGTTCGGCGTCACGCGCGCCGCCATCTGCCACATCAACAAGAACCGCGTGGATATCCTCACGCGCTCCATGCGCGCAGACGTGCACTCGGCAGCTCGACACCCGAAGCGCAGCCTGTACACGAAATCATCAGCCGTTCCAGCATCAGCAGCAGCAGCGCCTCCTTCCGCACCGTAAGTCTGGTCTCTATCAATGCTTGCTCTGATGACCCAAAATGGTTGGCTGTGAGAGGCTGATTAATGGTCCTGTGTGGCACTCGTCTCCGTTCTGATTATTGACGAACAGGTCCAAGGCACCGCGTTCCGCAGCAACATATGAGAATCAGCCTTCAGTGTTCGAAGTGCGCTCGCAGGCGATGGCGGTGCTGGTGTCAACGCTGCGGAAGCGCGAGACCCAGTCGCGCGAGTTCCAGATCTGCACGGACCGCGCCTTCAGGTGTGTGCCATGCGTTGAGCAACGAGGCAAGGCTCTTGGCACTCTGCGAGCAAAATAACTTACTGTGATTACGTGTTCAATGGTGCCACACATCCAACAGACTGGTGCTAGAAGAAGCGATGGCGCGCGTGGACATACGAGCAATTGAAATCGTCACCCCGAACGACTTTGTGTGCGAAGGCGTGGCCACGGTCAAGCCGAGCTGCGGCATCTCCATCAGCGAAGACGGCTTTGCGCTGCTGCAGGTGTTCCGCTGCATCCAGCCGGCGAGTCCGTCGGGGTACGTCACGCTGAACGCGACGGCGATCCACGAGGGCGTGAGCAGCAAGCCGACGCTGCAGAAGGTGTGCGTGCCGCCGGATCTCCGCACCTACGACGTGTTCCTCATGGAGGCGACGTGTTCGACGGGGGCGGGAGCGTGCGTGGCGATCCAGGCGCTGCTGGACTTTGGCGCGCAGGAAGGGAACATCCACTTTGTGTGTCTGCTGGCGAGCGCGTTCGCGGTGTCGGCGATCTGTTCGCGCTTTCCGGTCGTACAGATCGTCACGGGGGCCGTGGACCCGAAGGTGAACGGCGCCAATGCGATTTGTCCGGGCTTTGGTAACTTCTCCGAGCGCTACTACAACGCCACGGTCGTGCACCACACAAGCCTGGGTGTGAACGCGGACCTATAGGTAAATTCACTTGTGAGCAGCAAATTAGACGAGCTCGTGGCTTCGACAAACACTCCTGTATATTAGTGCCCCCTCCTCATTTGGCAACCAGAAATTGGACCCATGTTTAAAGTTTAACAGATTATTGGCTCAACTCTTTCGCATACAAACTTCAAGTTCATTCGGCTGCGTCCCACTGTTTGGGCTCATCAAAAGCCGCAAATCATCCAGTCACCATCGTGCGACTGTCGGGTCTTTGGTTGGCCTGCATGCGGTTGTAAACACACTCGCGCATTGATCATACTGTGTCGCTCGCTCTGCGGAAATGCCTCCAGAGCGGAGTGCCCACGCAAGCGGTGGCTGAGAGAAACAATTCTTTCTGCGCAAATCCGTCGCAGACAGCCAAACCAGAGCCGCCGCGTCAGCAGACCAGTTCACATTTGAAACTGCTTTCATGTTGTAAACACCTTTTTTTCGAGTATGCAAGCCCATTTACCTTACATAAACAGGTATGTTCTAGTTTTCTAATGTACTATCAGTAATACTAAAACGTAGATATATATGATTTTTACCCGATATCCAGAAGTATATGACCACCACAAACTGGTCGCAGGTTGAAGTTGTGCGGATTGAGACACCTCTGCTAATGAGTTATTATGTCCTGTGCAGCACTGTACTCCCTTCCTTCTCGCTTTCTTTCTGAAAGGTCATGCCATGCCATTCCTCGAAGTGCAACAAACACGAGCAAGCGCACAAAGGCAGACAAGACACAACACGAACAGAGAGACAAGAGACAGCGGTGCCGACTTGGTTGAGCAGCATGAGCAATGGGCTCGCGGACGCGTCCTTCTTCCCGACCGCCAAGGAGCTCTCCACGGGCCTGCGCTGGTTCAAGGACCACCCGGTACTCGCGGCCGCTGCCGCCACGGCGGTCTCGGTCATCACGTACCTGAACGCGACCGAGACGCTCGCGCGCAACCACTCGAGCTTGGGTCATCTGAACACAGAAGAGCTTGATGGCGGAGATGACGAAGGCGGAGACGGGTATGGCGGTGGTGAGAGTGATGCAGGTGGTGGTGGGTTTAGAAGCAGTAGTGTGATGTACCGGAAGCGAGAGGTTGGCGTCACAGTGGTCGCGAGACGAAGGGTCGAGGTCGAAGAAAGCGTGCGAGACGCGAAGCTCACGATAGTAGCGGACTCGATCACGAAGACTGCGACAGGGTCAGGTAGTGACGGGAAATTGTCGGCGGCGGTGAGCTGGTGCGATGAGCATGGCGGCAGCTTGACGCAGGTGTTTGAGGATCTGCATGTTGCAGACGAGCGAAGCGAACACGAGGATCATGGCGTAGAAGACGATGCGCATAGTAGAAAACATAGAAGTGGTGATGTCAATCCAGCGGCGGTGTCGAGTTCCGGTGTCAGGAGTGAAGAAGTGGGAATCTGTGACAGCAATCGACGAGTCGGGGCCGCTCTGCCGCCTCCGCGACCATTCGTCTCTGCGATTAAAAAAAGTTCGACGCAGCAGTCTATATTGAGCGCAATGGGGGTGTCACCCAGCTCCAGCCAGAATGCCATGCCATCTGATCGAGAGCTTTTCGCCGCGCAGCTGCATCGAGGAGACAGTCCGCTCTTGAACAGCAGTCCGGGGGTCGGCGACCTCGATCTGCAGACCGAGTCGCCGCAGTGGGGGTGGTACGTGGCGATCACGCCCCCGCAGGACCATCTCCACTCGAACCTGCCGCGAGCGACACTGCAGCCGTACCGAGCGCCGTTGTATCCAGGGAGCAACAACAGCAACGCTCGAGTGAATCACGCGAATCCGACGCTTCGCCGCTCAACCTCTGGAAGAATCCCGTGACGGATGATGTGGTCGTGCTCGAGTGAGTTCTTGTAGATGAGTGGGGTGAGCGTTTAGAGAGAATCGATTAGCAACAGAGAGAGGAAGATCGAGTGGCCGACTGGTCTATTGGTCAGTTGGGGCGAAAGAGATGCACATTGCGTATGTGTGAGAGGGGGGTATGTTTGAACGAGTTATTATTGATTTGTACCATTCACCTTCTCACCTCTTCTTCTCGTGTGAAACACACTCTCTCATCAGAGCCAGAGGTTTGTTCCGTCGCCACTACCACCGTCTTCTTCCAGATCGCCACCAACGCCTTCAGCTGCTACTTGACTATGAGCGGCATCCACACCATCATCGCCACCGGTGGCATCTTCACTGTTGTTGGGGGCTGCGGCTGTATGAAGCGCATTTGGCGGTTCGCCAACACCGATCTCTCTATCCTTGTTGCCTTTGATCTGGCTGGCAGCTGCTATTTCAGCAAGAGACGCATCCAGGACGCCGCCATCATCAGCAGCAGCATCTCCACCGGGATCTTCGCTGCTGCTATTGGGGACTGGGGTCGTTTTGAGCTCACTCGATAATTCATGCTCACCGGCATCAACTTCAGTATCATCGACATCATCGTTATCACCACTACCAGCAGCAATTTCGTTGCTGCTGTCGTGGATTGTGGCTGTATCGAGCTCATTTGACGGTTCAACGCCACCGCCATCTTCGTTGTCGCTGCTATCGTAGACATTGTTGATTGTGAACTCCGCTCGAGACTTCGAGTGGCTGCTGAACGAAGATGTTGTTACTGCTGCTACCTGTGAAGCACTCACACCCGCAAGTTGCTGCTGCTGCATCTGAGTGAGCTGTTCCATTGTCCAGCTTGTGTTCTCCTCCAACACCTGGAATTCCTCAAGCGCCGCCATGTCCACGACTTGGTCGATCGTCGCAGTGAGGCATCGGAAGACAACTTGCTCTGTCTTGACGTCCTCAAACGCCCAGTTGAGGTAGTCGTAGCACTGGCGGCACTCCTGCGTGTGGTCCACTGTCCACGTCTGCAGGCTCTCCACCGCGATTCTCTGTTGCTCAAGCAGCTGACGCTCATTTACGGATGTACTGTGTTCAATCGCGAGGGCAATCTTCTTGTCAATCTCGTCGATTAAAGAGTTCTTCAACTCGGTCAAGTGCGGTGGGAGCTGCCACTCGAAGAACGAGACCCATTCCGATCGAAGAGCTCCCAGCAAGTCTGGAGATGGACAAATTGGATCTTGATTCTTAATAGCAACCACCTTGGCTGTTGTCGTTGTGATTGCGTCCAAAGACGATGTTGAACTGAGAGCGACTGAGTTATCGATGCCACTTCTATTGCTGTCAGCCACTGGCGCATATGTCGACGCAACCGGCAGCATCTTTTGGCGCTCCTCCACGACGAAATCCGCCAGTTTCGCGAGCATTGTGTCCGAGTCCTTGATGAACTCCTGGATGGTCTGGTTCACAATCTCTTGCTTCTCGTCCACCTGGTCGTTGATCTGTCGCTGCGCGTCTTCGACGATCTTCATGCGCGTCTTCAGCTGCGCTTGCGGGACGATGCACTCTTCACGCGTCGCCTCCAGTGCGCGAGACATCGACTTGACGACGCTCTCGACGCGCTTGCGGAGCTTGTCGTTGTTCTGCTGTCGAGCTTTCACCTCCATCGGAAGCACTTCTTCAAGCGCAAAGAGCTTCTTCTGCATCACGTGCGACACCTCGACCACTGCGTCCTGGATATCCTGTAAGCGCGCCTTGTGCTCGTCGTCCTGACTAGAGAAAATTGCATGCCAGCTCTTCATACCCGCGACCATTTCGAGCGTGATCGTCTGCAATCGTCCGTCCGTGTCGGAGATCACAAACTGGAATACGCGCTTGATGTGCCCAAACTCGGCGTGGATCCACCGCTCGAGCGCGAGCAAGTGGTCGTTGATGCGACTGAACTCCATCATCTGGTTGGATATCCGCTTGAAATCCGCGCCGGTCATGAGCTCCCGGTACTCTTCCAGGAGCCGCATCATGTCCATCTTGTCGGTCGTGAGCTTGTTGTTCAGGCGCTCGACTTGGTGAATGATCTTTGCGTCCATCGACCCGTCGATCTTTGCGACTGCCGCGCGCAGCTCGCCCATCCACTGGTTGCGCTCGTTGTCGGTTCGCCAGCGCTCGCTACGCTCCGACTCGATCTCGGAGCGGAACTGCACGAACGAAGTCTTCACCAGAGTCAGCGAGTGCTGGAGCTCTTCGATCTGCTTTTGAGCCTCTTCGTTCCTCTGGTTCGAGACCTGAGACAACTGCTGCTGCTTTGAAGAGCTACTCGAATACTGCAACTGCTGCTCGTGTACTTCGAACCTCCGGCGCGTGTCGTCCCTGATCGTTTTCAGCGAGAGCTCGACACCCTCGACGCTGTGGCCCAGACGAGCAACCTACAGAGAACAGGAATAAGAGAAGATGGTGTTGTCATGAGACGCTTATGAATGGATGGGTGGGAGTCTCTTTGGCTACCTCGGCAAATAGGAGCGCGCATTTCTGCTGTTCGCGTTGCTGGAACACGCTGTCAGCTTGCAATTTGCTATTGAACGAATGCATGAGCCGCTGGAGCTCGTCGCTCACTGCAGATTGCGTCAATTCGATTCAGATCAGTACCAAACTCAGAAACATTCCAGCTAGGTACTAGGTAGGAGCAGTCGCGAAGGTGCTTAATACCTTTCGTCAGCGAAAGCTACGGAGATTGGATATCGAACGAGATTGTGAGAATCGTCATCTCGCTGAGCATGCACAACACAATCAAAGCCTATAGCCACACTTTTGCACTCGTACCCTTTCGTCCTCTCGCTGCTGCTGGTTGTTGGACAGGTACTGGCGGAAATGCGACAGCTCGGCTCGAATGAGCTCGTTCTCTTTCTCGAGCGAGTGGATGCGGTCCATCACAAAGCTGCTGCTGTTGCTCGCCACGCTCGGAGGGCAATACGAGTACTGGGGCTCGTCTCGGAATCCTTTCTCTAACATGTGCCGTCGTATGAGGAGACAAATAGGATGAGTAACAGCTGAGTACGCATGAAGAGGCAGCTGAAGAAGTACCTGGCAAGAATTCTCCATGCCGCTTTGCTCCTAAACTTGTGCCACTTGACGAGCCGCCGCCCCCTGCAGCCGCAATGCCTCCATTCCCAGCTGCGGGGTTGTACGCGCTTCCGCTCACCGGCGCGTTCGAAGATTTGCGGATTGGCGGCAGCATCATGCTCTCTCTCTCTCTGCCGTGGATATTTGACTTTCACTTTGCTTTGGGAAACAGGCAGACACGCTTGCTTGAATTGAACATCGAGACTTGAAACTCCCACGGGGTATTTACACCACACCGACCAAACCCACACCACTTCCAATTCCTGTTCGCGTCATACAAAAAATCAACAAAAAGACAGCAATCATCGCCCAACAACAACAAGGGAAACAAAATCACTTTTTTCCTCCAGAAGAGAGAAAATGACGGGAGGTGGGAGTGAGACGATTTGATTCACAGCGTGTTTCTTTTGTTCCACCCACCCTCACTCAGGCGCATTGTGTACTCAGTTTTATTTCTTGGAGCCGCCGGCAGCAGAGGAAGGGGGCTTTGCTGAACTCTGTGGGGAACTAGGAGATGGGGCGGCTGCTGCAGAAGCTGGAGGTGCTTCGCTTGGGGTTGGCTCACTACAGTTCGACGCAATGGCAACGAGAAGGAAATAAGAGAGTGAGCCAATCTCGTTTCCACTCGTTCATTCAGCTCAACTCAGAGAAGCAACTTACCGTGGTAGCGGCGGCTGAGGAGCGACACCCACGGGGACAGCTCCTGGATATGGCATCCCACCTGGATCAGTATCAATCAATTTACCAATTCACCAGCTCCAGAGTGAGCCCCCAAACACGCAACCTTCATTCGCAACTCATTGACGATAGAGAGGAAGCACTGCTACTTACCAGGAACGCCACCTGCAGGAGGGTAATACGCTCGCGGGTTGTATGGAGGCTGCTGATAGCCCCCATAGCCACCATGAGGAGGTCGCTGTCCGCCGCCATGGCCCATCATGCGCATGTTCTGCTGTGGGATCATCTGAGGGTACCCCTGGGGCTGCATCACAGGAACGCCAGGGACCATCGGCACGCCGTACGCCATGTACCCACCCTGCTGCATGAGCTCCGCTTCGTCCATGCCCACCACACCTTCGTACATCCACTCCTCTGGCATCGGAGAGTACATTCCCATCGCCGGATGCGGTTGATGATGCATGTGGCCGCCCATATGCTGCTGCTGTGGGTGGTGCTGCTGGTGATGGTGCTGCTGGTGGTGCGGTTGATGATGGTGGTGAGAAGCAGGACCACGGTATGGCGAAGACATCGTAGCGACGGGCGACGCGACAGCAGCCACTGCTGGCATCGTGAACTTTGGCGTGAACTCTGTCGCCGTGACATTGAACTTGAACTCCTTTGCGTTCGGATTCAGCATCTTCTTTGCAGCTGCCGCTGAAGTTGTGGTCGTCGCTGCTGAAGCAGGGGTCGTCGCCGCCGTGGAGGTAGCAGCAGTGGATGGTGCAGCTGCAGCAGACTTTGCCGTCTTCTTGCCTGGAGATGATTCGTCGGTTTTCGACTTCGCGTCCTTTGCCTTGGAAGACTCCTTTGCATCGGACGAAGCAGGCGCGCTGCTTTTCTTCTGTGGTGAAGAAAAGACAGCAGCTGCTGGAGCAGGCGTCGCTGGTTTTGGGTCAGCCTTCTTTGATTCCGTGCCATTCGATTGACCAGCAGGAGTAGTAGCAGCAACTGGAGCGGGTTTCTTTGGAGACGAAGTAGCTGCAGCAGCAGCAGGGGCAGCCTTCTTCTGCTCTGGCTTCGCAGTCGCTGAAGCAGTGCGACCCATCACCGCATCGCTGAATGATAGCGGCTTTGGAGCCGAAGCTGGAGCAGGAGCAGACGCTGGTGCAGCTGCACTGGCTGGGCCAACTTGCGGCTGCTTTGGTTGGGAACTGTCTGTCGTCGTCTGCGCCTTTCGTTCACCGCTGGTCTCGTGCTCCTGCTGATTGCGCATCGCTGGCGGAACATATGAATTGGAGCTTTTAGGAGCGTGAGAGGACTTCGCGGGGTGCTTTCGGTCGACGGAGCTGTATCGCGCTTCTTCGTCCAGATCGTCCTGCTGCTGCGCGCTCTGTCCGCGTTCTTCCTGGAGGTGGAAGTTGCTCGACGTCTGGCGTTCAATCTCAAACGCGATGCGCTCGGCGTCGCGCGACTGCTGGTTCGAGATCTTGGTCTTGTCGAGCTTCGTCGTGTAAATGTTCTCATCAAAGCTCGAGACCACGCCAAAGAGCTTCTCGTTCGCTTCAAATTGGTTCCAGCCAGACTTGGACGATCGTCGGCGCGGGTCTTCGAGCTCGCCACTGTCGAGCTGTGGGTCGAGCCACGAAGAGGCTGCTTGCAGCTCGCGGCCAAAGAGGTGGTCGTGCTGACGGCCGCTGATCTCCGTGTCGGTGCGGAATCCACCGGCAGCCGCCGCCGCGGAAGCAGACGCAGCGCCAGCCGCGCCGAAAGCGCCTTCGTTGTAGTTCACGACGCCATCCACAGTCAGGTGCACGATCTGGCGGCGCTTGAAGATCACAGTGCTGCCGCTTTGAAACGCTTCGCCGCCCTCGCTCTTTCGCTGCGTGTTCTTGAGTACGATCGAAAAGTCGTCTGGGTCAATGCAGTCGAGAACACCGGCGTAGAGCGACTTGTCATCCAGCTGCACCTCCACGGCTTTTCCCTATAGAACGAATATTTACACCAGCATAATAACAGACAATTAGTGCAAAGCCCACACGTGGCATATGCCTGCTGTTTAAAAAGCCTCGCACGCACCACGAAGAAGCGGAACGCAAAGAGTGAACGGTGACGGAGAACACGCTGCTCCTGATCTAAACGAAACAACAACAACAAAAAACACAATCGCGTGAGCCACACGCCAATAACCTGTCATGACAGATAGATACAAGGGAAACAACGATCGACGCACCACTGAAGCCAACTGTCGGCTGCTTTGGCGCCGCAAACCCTGGTGGCGCGGCAGACGCCGTATCTTTTCCATTCGGCTTTCCCTTGCTCTCACCGCCGTTCCTACGAAAAAGATCCACAACCACACACAAAGCACACAGTATGAGCAAACTGGCGCATCCACAGAAACAACGCATACAGTGCTCTCTCAAGCGTCCTTCGTCTCCGCCACTTACTTTTTCTTGTTGTTGCCACTGTTCGCCGTCGATGCGGGCTTGCTGCTCGACCCGTTGCTGCTGTTGGGCTTGGCGCCGACCGCGTGGGGCTTGCGCGCAGCTGCCGCTGCATATGACTTTCCGCTCTGCATAGTGGGTCGTCTGGTGGTGGTCCTGCTGCTGCTTCTGTAGTGCCTGCCTGTGAGCGAGCCTCCGTGTTCCTGTGCGCGTGAGCTCTTCTTGGTGGCGCCGCGCGCTTGCTCTGCTCCGCTTCAAATGCACAGCACGAGAGCCGCCTGTGCGTGGGGATTTGGGGTATAAATTTAGGAGAACTCCCCCTCCCTCTCAATCTGCCACGCGGTGGGCATACAAACATCCCCTATTGAGCAACGCAACCAGGTGAGAGAAGTACAGTGGGGGACTGAATATTAAGAGAAAAAGGAGCTCTTCGCTGGCAACTTGAAGTGGGTGGGATGGGAGAGATGAATGAATGGCTTCAGAGCGAGAACGATGGATGCTGGCCAGTCAATGAATACAACATACACAAGGCGACAGGTCCGACTGGACCATTGGAACGCGCCGGTAAGTGCATTTGCATGACTGATCACTTTTTGGTCCGATGCGGTGTGACTCGGTGCTGAAAGATGGGCATTTCCATTTGCACACCATGGTGATTTTGGATCGCACTTGCATCTCAAAAGGGGAATATCTTTGAAAAAGGAAAAAAAAGTGTGTTTGTTTTGTTTTTGGAAATCGATCACGTGTAACGCAAGGCTCTAATGAAATGCAACAGCAGCTTTTCGCCATTCACTTACTTAAAATGCACGGGGGCGGGCACTGCCTGCATGGCCAAGTCGCCACCGACAGCGCGCTCCATCGTGGACGATAACGCCTCGGGGGTGAACGCACCAGAAGGGTGCACTCCGACGCGCACTTTGGCCTTCTTCGTGCGAATCACCAGCAGCGTTGGTCCCTGCTGCTGCGGCTTGACGTCGCCCACGAGTTTGCTCAAAGCGCGCTTCTGGGTCTTCCAGTCCACGTACGCAAACTTGATGCCCTTGGTCTGGCGGAACTTCTTCACGACTTCCTGCGCGACCGGCATCTCTTTTCCGCGCGAGCCGGTATTCTCCGAGAGCACAAAGACCACGCAGAGCGACGACGTGGACGGGTTCGCGTCCTTGCCGACGTTGCAGAGCTTTGCCTCATTACCACTGTGCAGCTTCTCGATCTCGCCTGCCTCGCGCATTTTCTGGAGCTTCGTGATGTGCTTCTCGATCGCGAAATTATAGACCGAGTACTCGTCGAGTTCGCCGTCGTACTTGGTCTTCTTGCCTTCCCAGACATACACAAACGTCGGGTAGCTCTCCACATTCATCGACGCGCAGAACTTCTGGTGCTTGTCGCAGTTCACAGCTCCAACCTTCACTTTTCCCGACAGGTCGCGCGCAATGTTCTCGTAGTGGTCTTTGAACTTGTGCGAGAGCTGGTCCTGCACCGAGTAGAACTCCACGAGCCACTCGTTGTTCGCGTCCTTGCCTGGGAACTTCTTCTTCGAGAGCGAGCGCACCGGAGAGTCCTTTGGATACAGAATCTGCGACTGCTGAGGCGCGCCGCGGCCACCTCCACGGCCACCTGGGAAGCCGTGGCCAAAGCCGTCCATACCGTCAAACTGGAACTCCTGGTGTCCGCCAAAATCTCCAAAGCCACCCATTCCGCCCATACCGCCGCCGCCACCACCGCCAAAGCCGTGGCCAAATACGCTCTCAAACATCTTTGTGAACGACCGCATCGACTCTTCGCTGCTGCGTCCGCCGCCGTGCTGTCCTCCGAATCCGCCAAAGCCTCCAAAGCCGCCTGGACCACCGGCACCACCACCGGTACCGCCGCCATAGAGCCGAGCCTGGTCGTACTCTTCTTTCTTCTGCGCGTCCGAGAGCACTTCATACGCCTCCGAGACCTCGAGGAACTTTTCTTTCGCTTTGTCCTTGTCCTGCTCGTTGTCGACCTTGTCCGGATGGTACTTGAGCGCGAGCGTGCGGTACGCCTTCTTCAGTTCGCGGTCCGAGAACTCCTTCTTGACGCCGAGGATCTTGTAATAGTCCTTGGACGCGTCCATCGCGCTCGCGTGCTGCACCGCCACGAGCGCGAATACAACGAGCAGCTGCAGTAGGATTAGCATCACGTTCCTTGGTGACGCGAGCGGCTTCCTCGCCTCGCTGCGCGCGTGTCGCTCCATACGTATTAGTCTATTGTTGTCGCTTCTTGTCTACTCCTTGTCCGATTCAATTGTGTCCATAGAGACGCTGCTGCTGGTGCGGCTGTCACACAGTCACGTGACCACACACACTGCCAGCCACACAGAGCACAGAGCGCGTCTCTTGCAGGTGTGATGTGTCGTGCTGCGGAGAATGGAGACGAAGGTTGTCGAGCGATGACCACGCGGCCAGCGCTGATCCCAAGAGAAATTTCGAGAACGAAAATGTTTTGCTCATCCTTGTGCTCATCCGATGTGTTGATTGGCTGAAATGTGTTTGACGGTAAATTATAGCCAATGGAAAAGTGGAAAGAGAAAGTTGAAGCCATCACTTTGAGATTTGAGTGGTCGACCTGGGATGTAGACCAGGAATACAAACGTTTTGACGACCGACTTGGATTATCTACCGGGAATACAAAAATGTCAGATTGCCCGACTTTTTGGCATTCTGGCACTGAATGCACACTCTGGTGGTTGGGTTCACTGTTTGAAGCGAGCACTTCCAGCACTTTTCCGATTGAGAGAGCACTCTGCGAGAGGCCGAAAGGAAGCCAGCCAACGTCGGGTCGACCCCGACCAGTGCAAACCCAAACCCCGTCCGTCAGCCAGAAAAATTGGCACTTATAATTATTTTCCGTGTGGGCGAGCGAGGGCGCTCTTTATAAAGCAGTTGGTGTGAGATTTTAAAGAGCTTCCTGTCCTCATCCTCTTTCACACAGTGGATTTGAGGACGGGAAGCCTCTTTAAAATCGTGACCTTCAAGGAGGTTTTAAAAATCACCCGTAAAGGTAAATCTGCGTTCGAATCCGGAAACGGAGTGATGTTCAATACTCACGTCAAGCCACATAGAGCCCTCTATTAAGATACGTTGACAGATTTCCGAGTGTTCAACCGTGTTTTGGGATAAAATTTGAGGATACCCCCGGTATCCCGCTCCATTTTTCGTTTTTTGCAAAACACGGTTGAAAAGGAATAAGCACCGTATGCGCAATGAAATAAAGGCCCGGACTTCTCAATAGGAAATGTATCGGAAATGCACGGACTTCTGCTTCATATAGCAATTGGCTCGGCAACAAAAAACAGAGCCAATTCCTAATGTTACGTATTCGACCAGAAGAACCAAGAAAACCTCAAGCCAAGAGTGCACTTGAAGCGCTCGATCAATCCATCCATCGGCCCATTGTGCACATGGTTGTCAAACAGGCAGCTTCAACACTGAGGTGAAACTCGCTCACGTGCCCCAGCATCACAGCTTCATGCTCATTCACTCATTCATCCATTCGTCTGGAGCTGTTTATCCCCTCATTAAAATCCTCCATTCCATTCCACACTGAATGATGTCGTTCCAGCAACAACAAGTCACACACGAGGATGGCCGCTTCGCTTCCAAGCACCAAG
The DNA here is from genome assembly GCA_023334195.1 of Globisporangium emineosum. NCBI lineage: Eukaryota > Oomycota > Peronosporomycetes > Pythiales > Pythiaceae > Globisporangium > Globisporangium emineosum. Next base: position 18,168 of record JAASGK010000393.1, read on the forward strand.
CCGAAAGCTTTCAATTTCAGATAAATACAGTGTCTAAGAATGAAAATTCACTTGGCGAGAAAAATGTGCACCATCGTGCTCTTGCTTGATTCGCTTTTCACCGTGATCCTAATAACCAGTTTTTTATGAGCCCGAAAAAGTATAAATACTTCAAGGAGGCGATGCCAGTAGAATATGCCTATAAACATTCCCTATGTAAGCACACCCTCTAATTTGCATAGGCGGGAGTGGGAACCATAATTTTACCAATATATACGAACAAGTCCTTTCTATTCGAAGTTGCTCCCTTGGTAATCAAGTAGAGGAAATTCGTTCCTTTACAAATTCAATTCCTATATTAATTGTGTAAAGGGATACCGGCAACTCAAAAGCGATGAGTAAGAACTGAAAAATTCACGAAGTGGTAAGAAGCAAGCAAACGTTCACGAGCTCATTTCTGAATTACATTGTAAGATCAAGCAAACAACATCACACGTGCACACAGCGCATGAAAACAACATCACGCATGCAAAGAAAAGTTCACAAAGTGCAGTGAGGACCCCGGAAAATGGGAGCTAATAAATTTGCATCGAAATGACCTGTCGCGTGCAAGGGAAGAGACGATTTTTGCATCAAATAGATTTTTTCAGTTTTTGCATGAAAAGTGCCGAATTTCCAGCAAAACCCCAATGCAAGATACAATTTTGCATGAAAAGTGCTCAAAATCGGCCGGAAAAAGTGCATCAATGACCAATTTCGCAAAAATGTACTTCACCTCCAAATATTAGGTGAAGTACATTTTTATTGTAGAGTTTTCCGGGATCCTGTCCAGTGTTTCAGGTGTGAGACAAAATACAAGGACCTCTCGGACACTGTGCGCAGCGCCTTCGAATTTTCAAGGGTGATTTTGGAACTTTCGTGGAACTTTATCGGTGATTTTGGAACTTTCTAAAGAATTTCTTGGAACTTTTAGCGCCTGAGTCGCATCTTTCGCCTGAACCTGTCTGAGTCTGAGGCCTGTGTTGGTAGGACTCAGACGATAATGCCACGCAGCCAGCAAATGCCGGAAAGACGAGGATCGTCCAACTGAGCGGGCGCATGGCGCTGACTCTGACTCACTCCAACATGCTGCACGACGTGCGTCACAAAGGCGAGCCAACTGTGTCTGTATCCGTGCGTCCGTTGATTGATTTCTGGCGCTTTCACGCCATTTATTTGGATATAGTCCACCCTCTCCAGAGCCATTTTAAAATATTTGTACATACCCAGCCAGTACTGTACGGTCACTACGCGAGGCGTAGAAATTTCTGCGACTGCTCAGCAGCAAATATGGATGGCGCAGCCGGCGGTCCTCATCCGTCACTATCCGATTCGCGCCGCATCCCATAAGCCCACTAGAGTCCAGCAGCACAGACACAGACATGGAAACGCTCACGTCCGCGGTGGACCTCGCGGAGAAGTACGAGTACCCGGCGCTGGTGAAGGCCGTGCAGCTGCGGCCGTTCCTGGCGCAGGAAGTGGACGGCTTTGGCATGACGCCGCTGCACTGGATCTGCTCGGACCCGAAGGTGCCGCTGCGCGTGTTGCAGAAGCTCGTGCTCGTGCACCCGCCGGCGACCGCGACCAAGAACCTCGCGGGTCTGCTGCCGCTGCACATTGCGCTGCGCAAGAACCTGCCGCTCGAGGCGCTCAAGCTGCTGCTCAAGTTCTACCCCACGGCGATGGCCGTGCCCATGCCCGACGGCCGGTCCCCGCTCGAGCTCGCGCAGGAGCATGTGACCGCGGCGAGTTCGCGGTTGTTCCTGCAGATGCTCGACGCCGAAGTGCGCGCGCTCAGCCGCGTTGGAAGCGCTTCGAAGAAGAGCCAGAAGCAGCAGCAGCTGCGCGACGCTGCGGTGGCCACGACGCCCGTGCTGCCGACGCCAAGGCCAAGGGTGAAGACAAAGAGCCAGAAGGATATCTCGCGCAGCCCCGTCAATAACAGTGGCGGTGGTGGCAGCTCGCGCGGCTTCACCATGCAACAGAGCTACGCCAAAGAAAACGCGTTCGACCTGCGCAACCAGCTCGACAACGAGATCTACAACAGCAACTTCAACCAGTCGCCGGAGCTGGGTGCGCCGCCATCACCACCGCCAGTCTCGCCCGTGTACCGCGACCCGATCGCAGACTTGCTCAGCAGTCCGTCGATGCGCGCAGCGGCCGTGCAGCAGACCCCGCCAGCGTGGAAGCTCGACAAGCGATGCCACATCTGCGAGTGCAAGTTTGGGTACTTCAAGAGCCGCCACCACTGCCGCAACTGCGGCGAGTCGGTCTGCGGCCGCCACTCGCGCGACGCGCTGCCGCTGCGCCACATCGGGCTCTTCCACCCGCAGCGCGTGTGCGCGGTCTGCCACGAGCACCTACAGAACACGCTCGCCGGCTGCAACACGAACGAGAACAGCTACACGCTGAACATGAGCAGCCGCCGCAGCGACAGCATTGCCTCGAGCGGCTGCCCCAGCCCTCGGACGGCGCACAACAATAATGGCTGCTCAACGGAAAGCACCCATAGCCACAGCCACAGTAACCGGCCGTTGTTCTGGAGCCCCGAGGCGCTCTCGCCGCGGATCTTCAACGTGCCGCCGCCGCCTAAGCGCAGCAAGTCGGTGCGCAACTACTTGGTCTCTTCGCCACGAGCAGCAGCGACTCCGACATCAGGGTCAACGCGCGGCCGCAACCGCACGATCGATGGATTGCCGCCGAACGGCAGTAGCGCGATGAGTCCTGTGGCCCTGTCGCCGTCAGCGAGAAGTGTGCGCTCCGAGTCGCTGCGCCGCAACTACTCGTACGCGACGCTCTCGAGTCTGCCCATGTTCCCCAGCTCGTCGTCGATGTTCCTTAACCGCGTGCAGCTCGCGCCAGCGCCATCGCAGCTTCTCAAGACCCAGCACCAGCAGCAGCAGCCTCAGAAGCCACCGCAACAACAACAGAAGTACCAAATGGCCGATGACGACGACGATGAAGAGCAAGTGGCGAGCAGCTCTAATCGCTCGCGGCGGCGTCTCGTCAAGACCGAGCTGGATGTCCCATCCAAGGCGTGGTACGACGAGCTCGATCAGATCCCGTCGCAGGCAAGCCAGAAGCTATCGATGGACAGTCGCGTGAGCGAGCTCGAAGGCCACGTGCGGAAGCTGCTGACCGCGAAGAAGCAGATCGGTGAGGCGCTCAAGAAAAGCCAGCTACAGATCCACATGGCGCGAGCCGAGAAGGACAAGTACGACGCGATCGCGCAAAAGTACCTGGACGACGGCTACGCGCCGTGCTCGCCGCGTCTGTCGTCGACCCGCGACAGCTCGGACCCAGCGATCGATCGCATCAGCCGCGAGGAGGAAGAGGAAGGGCCAGTGATAAGCTCGTATGAGAATAACCAGCAGCACCATGAAACGCAAGACGATGGCAACAAAGACGAGGACGTTGAGCGCTCGACTGTCTCGGAGGATAACCTCAGCAACTGCATCCGCCCGTCGTCACCGCTCCCCGCGCCGCGCCTCTCACCTTTCCGGAGCGAGAAGCTGGAACTACACATCCCGCTGGACGTGGCCGCGACCCACCACGAATTGGGCGTGATCCTGCTCGGTAAGTGCGACTTCTCGAGCGCGGCTGAAGAATTCCAGAAATCGCTGGAGATCAACGGCGACAACGCGGTCGCGTGGTACCACCTCGCCAAGGCGCTGGACGGCAAGGGCGACCAGGAAGCCTCGGAGCGTGCGGTAAACAAGTCGCTCGCGATCGACGCCAGCTCGCTGTCGAGTCTGTCGCTGCTGGGGCGACTGCTGCACCTGCGCGGCGAGCACGACGAAGCGATTGTGGTGTTCCGGAAAGCGCTGAACCTGCAGTGTCCACCGATGTAGGACAACTTGCGAGTGCTTCAAAGCAGAGTGGTGGTCAGTGTCCACCTATTGTAGTCGTCGATTGGAAGTTTGTTTGTGTGTGTCTTGTTGTAGTTATGTAGGAGAGCATGTAAACGAATTAAGATTATGAAAACAATGAATGAACGGCTAGGTTATCCCTCTACCATTACGTTGTTGTTTTCTTCATTTCCCAGCAGCGTAGCTTGTGCCGAACGTGGCGTTGATGAATCGCAGGCTGAACGAGAGTTCGATCTGCTTCACAAACACCCTGGTCTTCTTGCTCGCTGCTGCTGACGAGCCGATCTTCTCGAGCGAGATCGAGACACCGTTGCCACGAGCCGTGTCCTGATAGCGCAGCACGAGGCTCTGCTTCTCTTCGACACTCAGTGAGAAGTCAGCTGCCGCAGCATCGCCATCGCCGGCGTGCGCACTCTTGCGAATCATCGGGAGCGGCTTGCTGAGCCCCCAGACTGGCGTACAGGCGCTGCTGCTGCCTTCCCAGACGTTCAGGTCCACAATCAGCACGTTGTCCATCGCGTACGAGATCGCATCGGTGACCACGGGTAACGCGGCGTCGGGCGTGCTCAAGTACCGCTCGCGGTCGCGGTAGTTGTTGTTCGCGTCGTCCAGCAGCTCCACCACTTTGACTTGCGCTTTGGCGGCGGCTTCTCTCTTTAAAGCCAGGCTGTTCTCGCTCTCGAACGCTACCCCATATAACTCTTTCTCCCAGAGCACTTTGTCAAAAGAGCGGATCGTGATCGCCGCGATGTACGAGTGCAACCCGTATACTGGGTCCACGTCGTCCATCGGAATCTTGATCGGTCGCTGCACGGCACAGTAGAGGAGCTCGGTGATGTTGAGCTGCAGGTAGAACTTGATCACCTCGAGCGTCTGAGCCCAGACCAGCACCACGAGCGAGCTCTGCTGCCAGTCCCCGAGCGGGATCTCGTACAGCGCGAGTCCGAGTTGCTGGTTCGAAGACTCGGCAGTGAGGTGCCAGAGCTTCTTGGAGAGCGTCGCTGGGAGGCGACAGATCTGGAGCATCGCTGCTGACGATGACGACACCCAGCGGCTCAGGGACGACGTGAGCGACACCTGCAGCGTCTTGATCGTCGACAACGAGAGCATCGGGTCGGACGCGTACTGGATGCTGCGAGCGTAGTGGAAGCGCCCGCTGGGCGGGTCAAACGCCGCTGGCAAGTGGTGGTGGTGGCTCTCGGACTCTTTCTGTTTGGTCTGCGCGTTCCAGCCAGCGGTCAGTGTATTTGGGACAGCAGCGAGTGGCGGCAGTAGCTCTCCGTTGACAACGAGACTGGGCGTGATCTTCAACCCGCCAAGCAGCTTCTCGTACGACTGCACGATCGTGTGTGGTTGGATGCGCTTGAACACGTCGTCCACTTTCTTCTTGAGCGACAGCTGCGCACTGTTGTCGCTAGCTGATGGTGATATGGATGCTGACGAAGCGACCGAGTCACCGAGCCCATGGTTGTTGTTGCGGTAGCTGCTTGGTGGGGTCTTGATCGTGTCTCTCACTGTCTTTGCCTGCTGGTGAGACACAGCAGGTTTTCCCGTGCGGACGACACCTGACGACGTCCCTTTGGTCGTGACGACACTCGTGCTTCGGCTACTGGTGGCGACGAGCGACGAGCGCACAAGCTGCTGGGGCGCTGGGGTCTGCTGCTGCTGCTGCTGATAGGTTCTTCGCATACTGCACTGCACTGCGAGGCCTTGCTTCTATCGAGCACTCGTCTATGGTGAGGTCTCTAGCGACGAGGCTCTCAATCAGATACGTTGGTCTAGCGTTATGGAAACATTGGCTTGTACCTCCAACCAGGCAGGCGGTTCAAGCCACATGGATCTTCTATTTTCGGAGCTTCAAAGCTATTTTTGGAGACCAAAAGCAGTGGCTATTTGTATCTTACTGGCTTCACGCGACGCCGCCTGCGGGGACGACGTGGACGCGCTTTGCCTTGACCTGCACGATCTCCCGCGTCTGTTGTTATGCATGGATATGTGTGTGAGAGTGAGAGAGATGCATTAATAACAAGGAAGTATCAGTCTGTCAGCGAGCCCACTCATGGAGTATGGATGGATGGACAGCGAACGCACCGGGAGGATGCAGGCCGTGAGCTCGCGTCCGTAGCAGCAGCCAGTGTCGAGCCCTGTCGCAAACGCTTCTTGCTGATGAATGGACCAAGAAGGACATAGAACGATGCTTAGATCTCACAATAGTGTACCTACTACAAGCGACCACTGTGTTTCATTCCCACCCAACAGATTTCTCACCTGGAGTCCCGCGACCGCGTCGTGGCCAAAGTAGACGTGTGCGGGGCCTTCCCATTGAGTTGCCCACAGGTGGACACCGCTCTCACCTGCAAGCTCGACGCCTTTTTTTGTCTCCAGTGCAGTCCATAATGACGACAATGACGCGTCGTCGTCGTTGCCATTGTTGTCCTCCGCTCCATGTGGACGATGGCGTCTCACCAAGAAGCGCATTTTGTACATGTCGATCGGCTTTTGCGCGCTGAGCGGCAGGCCCGGCACGAGCCCCGCGTGCACGACGATCGCGTTGTGGCCCGGCAGCGAGATCGTGAACGGGATCTGCTCCAGGAAGCGCACGTCCTCGGGCGTAAACTGCGCCACGTACGCGTACTTGTTGCCTTCGTCCATGCTGCCACCGCCGCGAGCGCGCCAGTCGTAATACGCCGCGAGCGCTGCGTCATCGTGGTTCCCGCGTACGCAGCATGCATTTGACTCGCGTGCAAAGCGCACGACCTGTGGTGCAGTGATACACGAACATTCTCACATCCAGTGAGCTCAACGACTCACAGATAGGCAATGCATACTCACCCGATGCCTAGTGTACCTCTACAGACTTGGGGCCTTTGTTGACGAGGTCGCCCACGAAGACGAGTTGATCCTGGCTTGCGTTGTATGCGCAGGCCTGCAGAAGCGCGTGGAGCTCGTCCAAGCACGCGTGCACGTCGCCGACGATCACCACCCGCTGCACTGACGCTGGGAGCTCCACTACCTGGCGAATGGAAAGAGGCGCGTGTAGCGTGTCAGTATACGCGATGAAGAAGCGAGTGCGCCATTGACTCCTTCTGTCAAGCGCACGCGTGGGCACGTACGCGGTGGACGACGTCGGGGAGCGCGACGCGAGGGTCCGCTCGCTCTTGCGCTGGCGACGATGGCGTTGCCATTTTGGAGGAATACGTTACAGCCAAACCCCGAGGGTTTGCATGTCCGATTTAACCCCCTCCTCAATTTTGACCAATTATTATAACGTATTTCTTGACGCGCTTTACATCAAATCGTGGGTGTCTTTCGACACCCAGGAACTTCGTTCCCTACCGACATAGCACCACTCGTCAAAAGCAAAGGGCTTCAGGACGATGTTTCGGAAGGCAAGCTACGACGTGTGCCTGGTCGATGACTTCCGCACCAGCTGCAGGTGCAGCGCGTGCGAACAGGGCGAGTGTGAGACGTTCTGGGTCTGCAAGAACCCTAGATTGTACAGGAGCGGCAGCATCTTGCGTCACGGTGTAAGACCTGTGGAACCGAGATACGAACGCCGCGTCGAACATATGGAAGGTGGCGACGAGCGCGATCCGAGGGAAGGGCCACCCCGAGTACCCCTGAAGGGCCAGAGGCTCGATCAGTGGTGCTACGTCGGTAGGGAACGAAGTTCCCGGGTGTCTTTCGGCACTTCCACACAACCACGATTTGACGTAAAGCGCGTCAAA
>JAASGK010000394.1:0-25624 GCA_023334195.1 Globisporangium emineosum
CACCACAAATCAACCTACTTCTTCTTCATGCGGCCCAAGCGGAAGTTGTCGAAGAACGCGAGCATGGCGCTGTCGATCTGCGGCTGGATGAGTGTGAGCGCCTTGAGAAAGTGGCGGATGCTCACGCACTCGGCGCTCTTGCTCTCGTCGATCGCCGCCATCGCCGCCTCGCGACAGAGCGAGTAGAGCTCCGCGCCAGAGAACTGCGCGGTCGCGATCGCCAACTCCTGCAGGTCCACGTCGTTGTGCAGCGGCATGCGGCGGCAGTGGATCGTCAGGATCTCCTTGCGCGCCTGCAAGTCCGGCGGCCCCACGAAGAGCACGCGGTCGATGCGGCCGGGGCGCATGAGCGCGCTGTCGATCAGGTCTGGCCGGTTCGTCGCCGCGACCACGAGCACCTGCTTGAGCGGCTCGATGCCGTCCAGCTCGGTCAGTAGCTGGCTGAGCACGCGGTCGGCGACCTGGGAGCCGCCATCACCCCCACGCTGGCTCGCGATCGCGTCGATCTCGTCAAAGAACACGACGGTCGGCGCGGCGGCTCGTGCCTTGCGGAAGATCGCCTGCACCGCCTTCTCGGACTCACCGACCCACTTGCTGAAGAGCTCGGGCCCTTTGATTGCGATGAAGTTCATGGAGCTCTCGGTCGCTAGGGCTTTCGCCGTCAGAGTCTTGCTGCACCCTGGCGGGCCGTACAGAAGTACTCCCTTTGGGGGACGGATGCCCATGCGCACAAAGGCTTCCGGATGCTTGAGCGGCCACTCGACGGCCTCCTTGAGCTGCTGCTTGATCATGTGCTGGCCGCCGATGTCGCTCCAGAGCACGCGCGGCACGTCGATCGCGATCTCCCGCAGCGCGCTCGGCCGAATGCCGCTCATCGCGTGCTTGAGGTCGCTGATCTCGACAGAGAATGACGGCAACTGGGTCGCCGGATGCAGTGGGTGGGAGTCGTGCGTAGACTCCACTGAACCATCAGTAGTAGTGACTTGCCGCTGCTCGCGCTTGCGGAGCGCAAATGAGCGCTGCAGAGCCAGCAGCGCCGCTTCCTTGCACAATGCACTGAGATCTGCGCCAACGTACCCGTGTGCGGAGCCACTGAGCTCCTGGAGCTGCTCGTCCGTGACACTGTGCGGGAGGCGAGCAAGCGTCACGCGCAGGATGTCGAGTCGGTCTTTCGCATTCGGGATCGAGATCTCGACCTCGCGGTCGAAGCGCCCGGGTCGGCGGATCGCCGGGTCCAGCGCGTTCGGCCGGTTCGTCGCGGCGAGCACCACAACCTGCGCGCTCTTCTCGAGTCCGTCCATGAGCGTCAGCAGCGTGGCGACCATGCGCTTCTCCATGTCGCCCACGCGGCCGTCGCGCTTGGGGCAGATCGCGTCGATCTCGTCGATGAAGATGAGCGACGGGCCGGCGCGCGCCGCGTTCTGGAAGATCTTGCGCAGGTTCGCCTCGCTCTCGCCAATGTACTTGCTCACGACCTCGGGCCCGTTGATGAAGAAGATCTTGGCGTTCAGCTCCGCTGCCAACGCGCGCGCAATGAGCGTTTTTCCAGTCCCCGGTGGGCCAAACATGAGCAGGCCCTTCGGCGGCGGTAGCCCGAACTTCCGGAACATGTCGGGGTTCACGAGCGGCTGCTCGATGATCTGCCGGATGGTCTCGATCTCGGCTTTCAGTCCGCCGACCGACGCAAACCCTCGCAGCTGTGCTGTGGCGCCAGTAATAGTGTTAGTAGTACTGCTATTGGACTCTGCTGTTGTTTCCGGACTGAGCTTGAGCGCTGCGAGCTGGTCTTCAATGGGTTGGTCTGCTCCTTCCACTTCTCGTTTCTCCCAGTCAATCGACAGACTCGTTTGCCGTGTCATGCGATACACCATCACCACGCTCCTTGCTGTATCACCACCGTCTTCACTGACTCCGTTGTCCTCCTGACTGACCTTCGCGACCTTGAACACTGTGTTGACACCGTAAACAGAGAGCGACAGCAGCGCCTGTGTGTGCAGCAGCACGCCGTCGAGCATCGCGGCCACGTACCGCGACAACAGCGCTCGCTCTTTCTCTGACGGCAGGCGACTCGCGCGGGACACCACGTGCAGCGTCACGGCCTTTGCCTCTTTCTGTGAAACGACTCGCTCGCGCACTTGCTCCAGTGGACAAATACTCACGACCTCGACACTCTGCTGCTTGATGCACTCCTCCCACATGGAGCTGAGCCCTACGCCGTGTCGCTTGATCTTGTCCATTGGCCACGCGATCCCACACAACAGTAGCGTCTGCTGTTGCTGCTGTTCGTCCTGCTCACTGCTGCTGGCAAATATAGCGACGCAGTTGCCCGCCTCGATTCTGTATGTGCCCATGTCCTGCGGACTCAGGTACACCTTCGAGAGCCCGAGCGCCGAGCGCGTGCCTCCGCGAACAAACTGCACGCGACCACGAAGCTCTGATGCCATCGCTGAGCTGTCCGTTGCTGGAGCGCTGACCTGCTGTACGCGCTGCTGTGCTGTCTGCCGTGCCATGTCCACTGCCGGTGTGTGTTGTGTGTGTCTATGAAGAGAGAGAGTTGGCGGATCGCTGCGCCTTATCAGCTCATGCGCGTGTGCACTTCTATGGTTGGCAAACAGACACCAAATTGGAATTTTTTAGTGCCATTGATTGTCACTATAATGAAATAGTGACATTAACATACCCTCTTCAAATAGATACTCACATTTGGGAAAGGTTATCAACGGCAAAATGATTAAAATACACAATTTTACAAGAAATGGGATAAATTCGAAAACAATTTACAAATTTCCAACATGAAAAGGGATAGACTCGAAAATCTATTCATGAGTGTATATTGCATTCTCGATTTTTTGAAGACATTCTCCACAGTGTTGAGCAATCTGTAGTTATTTCTCTGCATACGGTAGCATGTCAATCATCAAAGGCGATTGGCTGATACTATTTTGGGTGACAAATACGGCGCTCTGATTGGTTGAAGGAAGCTTTTGCCCTTTTTAACTCTTGGACAGTTGTGTCCAATTTTCATACAAAGAGCAAATGAACTTGGACATCTGGCGCGCTGATTTTGCTCCCAAAATTGTATCTGTTGCATCAAATTCTTTTTGATCCATTTTAGACAGTCGTTGTCCAGAATCAACACACATTGTCCAAAATGTGTTCAAAATAGCTTTCACTGTTTCAATTCGGCCAATTTGGTGTGCATTTCATTCCAGGTTGTATGGACCGCAGGAAGGCAAGTGCAGCAGTGGCGCGTGCAGCAGAGAATGGCGACGTAGCAGCCGACGCCATGGCCTCGTCGTCCCCCGCGCTCGCGCTGCGCAAGAAGGTGAAGAAGCGCCTGAGCAGCGGCTCGGCCGCGCAGCGCGACGAGAGCGAGTTCGTGAGCGTCGAAGTGGGCATGCGCGAGTTCCAGCGGCGGCTCGCGAGCAGCAAGAGCACGGCGGATGGCAAGAAGAAAGCAGCCACCACTACGATAGCTTCCAGCGAGTCAGCAGTATCCAGGAGTAGAAGTAGAAGCGACCAGCAGCGAGTTACTACCGACAGCGCTCTGGCATTGCCGCCAGCGGAAGATCAACCCAAGAAGCGAGCGAGGACCACCAAGGCAGTACCAGCAGGACAGCCTGCTGCAAATACTGCTATTCCCAAGCAGTCAACTGCTGCTGCTGCTGCCGCCAGCACGACCCCCACACCTCGTGCGAGAAAGGCAGCAGCTGCTGTTGTTACCAGCACTAGCGCCGCTGCTCCTCCTGTCCAGCAAGATCCTTTTTCTGGTGCCAGCACACCCGTGAAGCCACCTGCTCGAAAACGAGCAGCAGCTGCAGCTGCAAAGTATATGCCACCAGCAACAAAGGCGACAGCACCCACCAAGGCGAAACCTAGAGCTGCTGCGACCACTACCACAGCGGCCAGGAAACCGAGAGCCGCACCGGTAGCTCGCCGCCAGACGACGATCGCCGAGATCCGCGCGCAGCTGCTTCACGAACAGCAGGAGCGAGTCGAGGCGCGCATCCAGACGCTGCATTGCGCCAACTGCAACAGCGTCACGCACGCAGGTGGGCACGTGCACACGGCCCCAGCGCCGCCTGCGAGTGCCGCGCCTCCTGTCGTATCGGCTCCAGCTCCTGCGCCAGGGCTCATCAGCCACTACTTCCAGCAGCAACAGCAACAACAACAACAACAGCAGCCTCAGTCTCAAGTGGCACCATTGCTACCGCCACCACCACCAATGTTCCATGCTCAGTACACTGGGTATCCCCAAGCTTCAGCGGTTTCTTCAAACAACTCGCTGGTGTATACGGAAGTTCCTCCGACTTTAGAGATACCCCAGACTGCTGCTGCTGCTGCTGCTACGCAATCACATCAACAATCCGCTGCGCCTCCGCCTGTTTCGATCAAGAACGAGTTCATTGAGGACGATTTCGACGAAGACATGGCGTTCATGATGGCGCTCGACCAGGTGGAGCAGAGTCTCACCACGCCCACGAAAGCTCCAGCACCTTTCCCACCTTCAATGGTGTATCATCAGAACGGCCAACAGCAACAGCTGCACCAACCGTTTGCATCTGTTCCTCAACTCTTTCAGCAGAACCAAGCGACTGCAACTGGACAAATAGGTGGTATTGATGGCGCTGGTATGCATCGTCAGCACCAGTCAATGGAAGGAACCCAAGGTGGCTCGTCCCATTTCGTCCCTGATGGCAAGCCTTCTCGCGAGGACCTTTCTCAGGTTTGTGACCTTTTTTCATTTCTCTATCACTCGAGAGCCATCCACTGATATCAGTTGTGCTTTGTACATCTACCACACTCACCCTCAGCCTCAGGTTCCAGCGATGCCTGCAGAGATGCAGAGAGAATTCGAGCGGCTCAAGCGCGAGAACGAGCTTCTTCGCCAGTCGAACGAGCTCCTTCAAGCAGCTGCGACGTCCTCGTCAGGTGGCAGTGTTGCGACTACAACCACAGCAGCATCATCTTCAGCTTCTTCCTCCTCTCCACTGCCGCCTCAGATCCACCACCAGACTCAGCATCTTCACCCACCCGCGCCATTAGTCAGATCAACAGAAGAGACGATGCCATCGTCATCGCCATCATCAGATCAAGTGCCAGCGACTGACAGCGAGGCACGAAGAGTGTTATCAACAAACCACCCCGTGGCGGTGCAAGCTCCGCAGCACCAGTCGGTAGCAAAGCGCTTTTTGAACCTGGGAAATGGAGGCTCAATCAAGCAGGAAGAAGAGATAGTCGATCCAAACAAAGACAATTCTCGAGAGGGCCCCCACCACTTTGAGTCAGCTTCCGTGAACGAGAACGTGAGCGGCGATGTGCGACAGAACCAAAGCGACAGCAGGTTACAGGCGAGCTACGGATCGACAGTATCTCCTCCAGCTGAAAAAAGTGACAATCTCCACTCATCTCAGCATGCAGACTTGCCGCCTGGCGCAGAAGTTGCAGGATCTCCAGCGCGTGGCCACAGTTTTGCTTCGAACGAGCAGGTCCAGTCCACCAAGGGAGATGGGAATGATCCTGAGTATCCTGGTGATCCGCAGACTACAGCTGAACGAGATCGTGAAGAAGACAGCGATATCATGGAGGATCGCGCTGCCGAGGAGGAGGAGGAGGGTCGAGCAAATGCACAATTGAGCGATGCTGCTGAAAAAGATCAACATGAGAATGATGACGTTGGTGCAAGTCAATCAGCAGGCGAGAGCAATGGTCTCAGTCAGAGTGGAGACTTTAGTGCGCCTAACGACGACGACGACGAGGATGACGCGAGTCAGGAAGAAGTTGCTCGCGCTTCGACTATCGACAGAGGCAACTACCAGCAGTACAAGGCCCAATACGACGAAGATGACGAAGACGCTGCGATGGAGGATGTAGAGGTGGATGTGGATGAGACGACGTGTGCAAGTAGAGGTGGCAAGTCGTCGGAACACGTTGCTGACGCAGCTTCGCCCAATCTTGCAGCACTGCCCAGCCGCGTTGACCAGGTAGGTGTGGGTGAAAATGCTGCAGCTGAAGCTGATCGTCCAAGCGCGTTATCGAGAGAATACTTGGCAGCATTGGAGGCTAGAAGCAATCGCAGTTCGACAGAGCTGTCTGCTGCAGATCCCACAAGTAGCACCAACTATGGTCATCATGGCGAAGGAGTGTCTGGAAAACACACTGAGCATGACGAAACCCAGGGGGTGACTGAAGCCGATGTCACAATGCAGGAGACTGAAGACGAAGCGAATCTGTCTGAGGAAAGCAAGTCAAAGATCGCTGCGGGAGTAGATTTCGAAGACGAGGTTGGCGTTCAAGAACCGAAGGCGAAAGCTCGACTGTGGGTGCAAGAGGTCTCTTCGTCCGATAGTGAAACCGAGTCTGACGACGATGGCAATAGAGGCGATGATGACAACGACGTGGACGGAGGCATTCCAAATGGCCTGGAAGCAGCCCTCAAAGCTGCTGCAGGTGGCAGTGGCTCCAGTTTAGCTGCCAGAGGATCATCGCCACCAGCAAACTCGAAATCCCAGCAGCGAGGATCGTTCTCTCTTGGTGCTACAGGGTCAGTGAGCGATCAGCCGAAGCTCGGTCGCGAAAGCAACAACAACACCAGCAGCAGTCAAGCCAAAAAGAAGCGTGCTCGTGCAAGTGACGACAGAAGCGCTGGAGACAGCGTCATCGCTGCTGCGCCAGAGAAGAAGATCGCGCGATCAAAGCATCAGCTTGGAAGCGGAACGTCCAGCGGCAACAGCAGCAGCAATAGCTCCGTCAAGAGCACGCTTCTGTGGCCAGCACTGGACGAATTCTACGAGTTCATTCTCGACCTCTCTCCTCGACGCATCGAGGTCCCGGAGAGGCACCAGTCGAATCTACGTCACTACTTTCGTGGGATGCTTCCAGCCAAGTATTCGAGCCTGAGCGACTACACGAGTGTGCAGATCGAAGCGATCATGGAGGAACTCGCTGCGTCGGTGCGCAGCTCGGAGCAGTTCAGCCACCAGAACAGCTCCAAGAGTCTGTTTCTGACGTCTGTGTCGCCGTGCGGGCGTGCTTTCAGTGGGGGAGGACAGCAGTCCTCCTCGTTACCAAGTGGGCAACAGCTCAACTCGAGCACGATCTTCATAGAGAGCGGGTTCAGTGGCACGACGTCCGGCAGCAACGACTTCATCCTCACGTTCCACGCGAATGTTCCTGGACGAGGGGGTTCGTCAGCGGATTTCACGAGCGGCGACCTGGTTTTAGTGCGCTCACCACGCTGGAAGCAGTACGAAATGGTTGTGTACGGCGTCGTGCTTTGCAACTCTATGGTCGCGATTGGTGGATCCTCTGGATCTGGTGGCGGAGGCGGACGAGGCGGACAAGACCAGGACAACGACCTCATCTGCGTGCTCATTCGCACCCAGGAGCGCGATCACGCGAACCCGAAAGAGGATTTCTCCGTGCTGACCGAGATGTGTCTTGCGAACCAGCACTCTTCGAACTGGAAGTGGCGCCTCGAGCAGGTTCACAACCTAACGACGAGCGCTCGCGAGTTCCAAGCGATGAAGTCGGTTGGCTTCTTCTCTCCGTCGATCAAGCGCTCGTTGCTCGACGGCAAAATGAGCGCGAGTGAAAGCCAGAGAGAGAAGAGTGGCAGTGGCAAGACATCTGCTGCTGCTAGTGATGGTGGTGGTGGTACAAGCGAGCCAAAGAGTCGGCTCACGCCGGCGCTACACCGGGAGCTGGAGAAGAAGTACAACTCGTCGCAGCTGGACGCAATCCTCGGCTGCATCGGCGAGGAGAACCACGTGATCATCCAAGGGCCCGTGCGTAATAGGCTGCTTGAAGAATGTGTGTTATTGCAAGTAGTTGTGGTGTTCTGACCGATGTGTGTTTGATGTTGCTGCTTTCGCAGCCTGGGACAGGCAAGACGAAGACAATTCTCGGCGTTCTGAGTGCGCTGCTGGACGGGGCTGCGGTCGGCGGTGCGAAGAGATCGAAAGAGTCGACGCGGGTCCGCGTCGGCGCGTCGCTGAAGGACGGGAACGCATCCTCTGGGCCGAGAACCGTCGCCCAGTCATCGATTCGCATCCTAGTCGCAGCGCCGAGCAACGCTGCGGTAGATGAGCTGATCGTTCGTCTGCTGAGCGAGGGTGTGTACGATGGCGTGAAGTGCTGCTCGTACCGCCCTCGCATCGTGCGCGTGGGTCGGCCCGAGAGCCTGCAGCAGCAGCGAGAGCCGTCGGAGAGCTCGAGAGGAGAGAGCGAGGGGAGGCTGCAGACCGACAGCAAGAAGATCAAGAAGAAGAAGTGGCGCAAGTACGCGCAGGAGGTCGAGGAGATTTTGCTGGAGAACCTGGTCACAAAGCACAAGAGCTCGTTCCCGAACGCCAAGACAGCGCGCCAGGCCATCGTCAAGAACGCGCAGGTCGTGTTCTGCACGCTCAGCGGCGCCGGCTCGGTCGCGATGTGCGATTTCGCGCACGAGTTCGACGCGCTGGTGATCGACGAAGCGGCGCAAGCCGTGGAAGCGAGCTCGCTGATCCCGTTCAAGTTCCGTCCGAACCGAGTGATCCTGGTGGGTGACCACCAGCAGCTGCCAGCGACCGTGATCTCCAAGAGGCTCATCGACATGGGCTACGACCGCAGTCTCTTCCAGCGCTTTGTGGAGAACGGCTCGCAGGTGTTTCTGCTGAACCGACAATACCGCATGCACCCGGACATCTCAGAGTTCCCGTCGCGGTACTTCTACAAGGGCAAGCTCGTCCAAGACGCCAAGATGAGCGACTGGACGGCGCGCAAGTACCACGCGGACAAGCTCTTCCAGCCGTTCGTGTTCTACGACGTGCTCAGCGGCCAGCAGAGCCAGGTGAGCGGCTCCAAGTCGCTGCGCAACCTGACCGAGGTAGAGTTCATCCTGCTACTCGTGCGGGGGCTGCTGAAGAAGTACCCGGAGATGAACTGGAAGAAGAAGATCGGGATCATCGCGCCGTACAAGCAGCAGATCTACGAGCTCGGCTCCCATCTGAGCCGTCTGGAGAAAGACGTGGACCAGCGCCTGGACGTCGAGGTCAACACGGTGGACGGCTTCCAGGGGCGAGAGAAGGAGATCATCATCTACTCATGCGTGCGAACGAGCGGCGGCGGCAAGCGACGCAGGAACGGCAACAACTCGCAGGGCAAACTGGATGCCTTCTGGGCGGATGAGCGCCGCATGAACGTCGCGATCACGCGCGCGAAGAGCAGTCTGTGGATCGTCGGCAACTCGCAGCTGCTGGAGCAGAGCCGCGCCTGGCGCGCGCTGATCCGCACCGCGAAGGACCGCGACAAGTACATGCGCAACACGGACGTGGAGTTCTAATAGAGGTAGACGCATAATAAAGCTACGAATTAGAAGTGTTGATGCTTGTCATTTGGCTTTCCCTTTCTTGTATCCATTTCAACTGTCCTTTCTTTATCCAAATTTTTGTAACGTTATTTCGTAACGTTAGCCATTTTTCATTGGCTTTACACGACATCACAAATTAACTACACCTGTGCCTTCCGTCTCGTCATACTGCAGTCAGAAAAGATAAAAAGATAAATAATCCTTTTTATGAATCATAAATTGGGCACAATCTTAGTGAAACTAAGTAAACCTGGCCAGCTTGGCCAAGCAGACTACCAATGTTAAAAGGATTAGGCATATTCATAGTGAACTCAGGTGTGGTGGCCAATTTGCCGCTTTTAAAGAGGATTAGACATACTCTTAATGAAATCAAGAGTAAAAGGGTGAGATTTCACTTTTATTGCACTCACATAAATCTGCAATCCTCATTGCAGATTTATGTGAGTGCAATAAAAGTGTGATTTCAAGAGCGCAATAAAAGTGTGATCTCGAGAGAACCCATCTTCCACTTTTAAGCGCGAAAGCCCTGTTCTTACCACAGAGGCCAAATGTTGACTGCTTACAAATGCCACTTTTATCTTGAGAATTGTATGGTTTCGTACCACTTTCCGTTTCCCTCGTCCTCGCGCGCTGGTTTATGTATCCCGCATGCGCAGCAATTTGCAATCATGCATACAATGTTCAAGTACAAAAGGTACAATCTGTGACCCTCCCGCGCGTTTAAGCGCAGCTGCTTTAAGCGCGCTTAAATTCCAGTCGCGGTCCGCCAGTCTTTTTTTTTGGTGCGAAGAGAAGAGGGGGAAGAAGGCGCCATTCTCGCGCAGCAACCAACGCCCGAGGAACAACCGAGCAGCTCTCACGCCACCAACTCTTACTAGAAACTAGCAGCTACCATGTCGGACAAGGCCGAAGACACGACGCCAAAGGTCAACGTTGAGGAGACGGAGGCCGAGGAGAGCAGCAAGGACCCAGAGTCCGAGGAGCCACAGGCGTACTTCGAGCCGGTCGTCAAGCTCGATGAGGTCGAGGTCGTGAGCGGCGAAGAAGACGAGGAAGTGCTCTTCAAGATGTGAGTGTTTTGTATAGTAATAGTACTCGCAGTGGACGCGTGCATGGGAAACATGCGACGGTGAAGAGGGTGACGCATGGATGCAAGCTGTGGTGCGCGCCCTCTCGCCATTTCCCCCTTGATATGTTCCTTTCGACTATTGAGTGCCACGTACTAATGCCTGTTATGTGATTCCTGTTGTTTTATTCCAACTACAGCCGCGCGAAGCTTTTCTGTTTCCGTGAGACCCTCTTGGACAAGGGCACGGGCAAGAAGTCGTGGTGCGAGCGTGGCGTCGGCGACGTGCGCTTCCTCAAGCACAAGGAGCACCAGAAGGTGCGCATGCTGATGCGCCAGGAAAAGACCCACAAGATTATTATCAACCACTTGGTGGACTCGCGCACCGAGCTGTCGCCAAACATGGGCAGCGACCGCGCGTGGGTGTTCAGCTGCTACGACTACGCCGAGGGCACGCTCGAGACGCAGGTGTTCGCGCTCCGTTTCGCCAACGCCGAGAACGCGCAGAAGTTCAAGGAAGCCCACGACACCGCCAAGTCGACCAACAAGGCGCTCGAGGCGGGCGCCGACGCCGCGGACACCACTGCCGGTGACGACGCCGCCAAGGCTCTCGAGTCGCTCGACGTCAAGAAGGAGGTGCGTTATATGCTCTTGGCTGTTGCTGCTGTTGTTGATCATGAGTCTCACATGTCATGTGTTGTTGCTATTTGCTTTTTGTACCCATTTCCCCATTTGTGCAGTAAATTTGCTGAAGAGTACCTCCGCGCATTTCACATTTTACTACTACTACCTACCTACGTACGCACCTACAGATGAATACAGTTGACGAAGAAAGAAAACGAAGAAGAGAGACCGACTGCGAGAGAATGAGAGAGAGAGAGATGCAGCGGAAGAGTGGACAGACGAGCTGATTTGTCCACCGCTTTGATCAGCGTGGGCTCTGGCGGGATGTTATGTGTCTCCAAACAGCACAGCCCGGCCAGTCCGTTAACACCTTGCTGAACAAAGTGCTTTTTCTTCTTCTTTAGCTTCGTGAAGCGTTCCATTTCCGTTGTTTATTCCATGCGCTTGTGAAGCTGATTGCCTAACGTGTCCTTACGATTCGCCGCCACCAAGCGGAGACAAGTGAACGACAACTCATGAAGGTGATCTTAATTTCTGACCAGGTTGTCTCCAAAGCAACACTCTATGTCTAATTGGCTGTCTATGCGACTTGCAGCGGCAGCAGCCGCGTGGTCGTGCGTTCCTTCGCCTCCAAGGCGTCGTCCAGGGCCGTCGTGGGCGTGAGCGAGCGGTTGTAGACGAGGATGCCCACGATGATGAGCGAGAAGCCCACAAAGTAGAGCCAGCTGAGCTCTTCGTCGAACAGGTACTTGGCGGCCACGACCGCGAAAAAGTCGGACGTCAGCAGCGACAAGTTGAACACGGCGGCGTCGCCGTCCTTGAGGAAGATCTAGATTGGGTTCAGCGATTGCCATGGGTTCAAAATTGCACCAAAAGAGACATGTCAATCGCCAATAGCTCACGCCATCATATTTGAATGGACAGGAATGAATGTGACGGTTGTTTGGTTTGCAGCTCACCGAGGTGCACGTGTACATGAGGAAGAGCGTGCCGACGTACCCAAGCAAACACAGCGCGCTTGGTACAGTCCTGATGAATAACAATAACAACACATGACAGAGTTCGAATGAAAGAGGTGGACTGGAAGACAGTCGGAGCCAACCCAATCCAAACAATACCATTGGATCTCGCGAAGGATGTCTCCTTCAAAGACCGCTGCCTGGATGGAGCTGATGACGAAGCCACACAGTCCAAGCATGCCCAGAAACTCCATCTACGTACACAACACATATAAAAGCAACACCAGCAACACAAACAATAGTTTAGTTTAGCATGGTATGCACTCACTTAGCCAGCTGCACAACATTGAAAGAATGAGGAGATCGCCAAAATTGTACCCGTCGGTTCTTCTTCTTGACGAGATACTCCTGCCCAACGTTCGAGCAGGCGTAGATAGCGCTGCCGACCAGACAGAGGAAGTCGCCGTAGAGCGCGGACGCGTTCCAGGCCGAAGTCTCGTCGCTCCAGTTGGCTCGGTCGCGCAGGATGTCGGAGACGACGAGGATCGTGATCCCACCGAGGCAGAAGCTCACAGCCACAAAGTGCAGTCTCGTGTACTGCAAAGCAGTGCACCAACAAGCAAGTTTGCCGACTGTATGCATGGCATTGTAAATTAAGAAGGTAAAGCCATATAAGCAAGTACCTTGGCGTCGAGGAAGAGTGCCGAGAGCAGCATCACGACGGGGATCGTGAAGCAGTCGAGCAGCATCGCGCTGGAGATCGACGTGTACTTGTACGCGCACACGACCAGGAAGTTGCCCTCGACGTCAGCGAGCGCCAACAGCAGGTACTTCCACAGCGGGATCTATACACAGGAAATGGTTGACGTGCAAAGTTACGATCCGAGGGCTATGATACAACCGATGCCCACAAGATGCAGACCAACAGCACTCACCTCCAGCGCGTAGTCTTTCTCGCTCCTGTACCGCATGATCGGGTACGCGAGGTAGACGCATAGCAGCAGGTAGTTGCCAGCGCTCTGCGTCACTGGGATCTGAATCTGTTTGTCATTACATCGCAACACAAGAGCGATCGATCGAGTGAATGAGCGAACGTGTGCCATATATACAACACTTTGCTCTGCTCGGTCCATTATTGGTAGATAGCGAACGTTAACACGCACCTGGAAGGACTGGTTGAGCGTCTGCGTGAACACGCCCGTGAGCGCGATGAGCAGCGAGATGAACTGGCCGAGCGCCAGCACGCGGTTCTTCTCGTAGAGCGCGGCGCAGCTGCTGAGTGCGCGCGCCACCATGGTTGCTTCCTGTCTGTCAGTCAATCAAACATGCACGCGCATTCACACAACCCGTGAGGCCATCCAGCCTGAATCCATACTCTTATTGGCCAAAATAATGTCTATTGAGGCAAGTGATTGGCTAAAAAGGAGGAGTGTTGGTGTAGCCATTTGCTTTCTCTTATCAGACGATTGGCTGCCACAATTGAAAATGGAGAGTTGAAAATGATATTGATGCCAGCTAAATAGATACTACTACTTCGTCTTTTCGTACGACCACACACACACATGCACTTACTCTCTCTCTCTCTTACACAGCCACCACTACCACCACCACCACCAACGGACTGACAGGACCTCACATCCATCCTATCGCTTGGTCGGTGCACGGCGGTACGGCTCCTCAATGCGCTCCACCATCTGGTCGTAGAGCTTGCACTCGCCCGCCTCCTTCTCGGCCATGAGCCGCGTGAGCATGGGCTTCCACTTGCGGCCGCGCGTGTTGATGAACCAGTTGTTCACCTGCTCGATCGTGATGCCGCCTTTGAGTCCGAGCATGTCCTTTTCCTCTTCGGTCGGGTACGGATGGTGCAGGTGATTATCAAACCACGTCTTGAGCACGGTCTTCGCGGTCTTGGACAGGTTTGTGCGCTTCTTCACCTGCTGCTGCTGTCGCGCTTCAAGCCCAGCGAGCAGCACATCCGATGGCGACGTTGGCAAGGTGCGCGGACTCGCGAAACCAGGGCTGCTGCTATGGAAAAACTGCTGTTGCTGCTGGATCTGCAACTGAAGCTGGCGCAAGTTCCACTCCTGCAGTGTACTGATTGCGTCGTGATACGACTCACAGATCGACGCGTCATTGATCATCGCCAGCGGGCGCTCGAGCTCCTGCATGGACGCCGCCCCAATACCCTGCAGATCCGCTAGCACACTCTGCAAATCGTCGCTGTTATTGTCTGAGGACGCATCTAGAGCCAACGGAGGCAGCTGCTGCATGGCTGCTTGGAACGGATCCAAGCCTTCTCCACTGTTACCACCATCCCCACGAGGAGCAGAAGAGTCAGGTTGTTCTTGCGGATCAAACGACTTACTGGCAACGACGATGTTCGAGAACGCGAGCAGTCGGTTGTTGCACGCGTTCTGCTGCTGGAAGAGCTCGTCGTCGAGCAGGCGCTGCATCGCGTCCTCGGCTTTCTGCTTGAGCTGCTGCTTCGACACGAGCAGCGGCGCGAGGCTCGCGTGCGCTGCGTGCTGTTGTTGCTGCGGGTGATGGTGATGCGAAGTCTTGAAGCCTATACCTTCACACGTAAAAGACACCGACGACGACGAGTCATGCAAGGGCGAGAACACAGCGAGCTCGGCGATCAGCTCCGCCTGCAGCGGGCTTTCCAGTGCAATGACGCGCTTGGGCTCACCTCCATGCGCGCGCTTCGCTCTCTGCTTCCCGCTTGCGCCGCGCGTTCGCGATGCGATCGAGGGTGGCGACGACATCGCAGAGGGCAGCTGTAGCGCAGTTGGCGCAGCATCTCCTGCGTACGTGTGTACTGCTGCTGGGGGCTTCTGGTCCACCGCCTCGCACTTCCGCGCTCGCTTCTTCTCGCCAGGCGTGTAGTTGCGGCGATTGGGGAACGTCATGCTGGCTCTGCGAGTCCCTGTCTGCTTGCTGGTAGTCTGACGGGCGATCAGTCAATGTGTAGTCGTTCGTGTTCCTCTACACACCTGCTCGCTCGCTTGAGAGAAAAGACACAAGCGAAAGAAGGAAGTTGCCGCGCGTTGGCTTGTGAGAAAAGCCGACGTGGGTGCGCTGCTGCTGCTAGTGCTTTCGCTACTGACGCTGGCGTGCATGGCAGGTGGGCGAGAACATCCGCACGCTCGCCCATACTTCTTTGATCTGTCGCGGAAGCCATCTTGATGGCTCGGGACCACGCTCATGCCACCCCGAGACAGGGAGTTGACCACGTTGAAGTCCCAAATCTCCCAATATAACGTGTTACACATCAAGTAAGGACGCACATCCTGATATCACATGATTTACGTAAACAAGCGACACGTGCGTCACGAAAATAACGTGGTGCACACTATCCACGTGCTCGCCGCTTTTCACTGTGGAGTTGAAGCACTCCACTACATTTCCAGATTAATACTAATGAAGAAGCACTCCACGCCAATACCCGAGTAGCACTACTTTACAGTAGTACTTCAAAAATGCTATTTTCTCCTTGGAGATTCTGCCATCTCTGGAAAATGTGATAGAAAATGTGGTCATTTTAGTATACACTGGATAGTGTGTGATCGTTTCATATCACATTTTCACCAGTGTCGCCCTTGATGTTTCTGTTGGCACGCTTTGTTTTATAAAAAACGAAACACCAGATTAGTGGCAAATGTGATAGTGGAATATCACAGCGTTTTGTGCATATTGATTGGTAAAAATGCGGGTATACCCGCATTATACCTTAACATTCAGTTTCAGGGGTTACGATTTGCACTATTATAATGGGCAATCAGATGTGGCAAACAGTGTACGTTACTGTCTGGTGCACGGCACGACGGACGATGCTTGACCGCGCCTTCTCATGATGGAGATTGCAGTCGCCTCGGCACCCCACAAGCTAAAATAGAGGAACAGCACACCAGGACGAGAGAGAAATTGAAGCAGAAGATCACCGCTGACAGCACGAAGCTTCCAAGATCAACATCCTCGCCAATTGGCTACGCATCCATCACCCCAATAACATCAATGAGAAGTAAATAAAATCCCTCTGGATGGTGAAGCGATTTTGAACCTTTTCGTGTCGATTTACTGCAAAGCAACTTTCCTCGACGAGTGCGCTGACTTGGATGCAAAAGAGCTTTCGATCGTACTTCTGTTTGTTTCGAGCGTGGTGGGGTTCAGAAGTTCACTGATTGATCTGTACAAGAGAGCAAAAGTCAACCTAGACCCCGACATCCACAAGGATCTGAGCATCTTTCTCGACGGATATGAGCGCCTGATCAACAGTCTCAAGAAGCGTGGATGCATGAAGGTGAAGGAAGGCAAGAATCACCTCAAATTCGGGGGGTACGTGATGCTCGCAAAGAAATGTCTTACACTATCACCAGTGGGGAAAGCGCAGTCGTGGGGTTCCAGTGCTTTTTCGTGGTGCTACTTTGTGGTGATGTGGAACCTGATGAGCCGCACGGATTCGATCGGCTCTATAATGATGCAGCACGTAGACTGGAGTGAAGACTGCTTGATGATAGAGGAGCAAGGACACAAAGGAAATCAACATGGCGCAGAAAAGTTCGGAAAGGACGTTTACGCGAATCCATTCCAGCCCGAAATTTGCCCTATCTTGTCGCTCAAGAAGAAGAGAAGATTGGCGGAGAATCTTTAAATTGAAATTGTATATCATGGGTAAATTCATCGAGTACAAACACAAATTGAGGCAGCGATGGTGCCCAGTAGCGTAGTTTTCAGCCACCGCGCTGTCGCTTTTGTTTGAGCACACGATGCAAATCGGGTTGGCGCACCTGCCCATTGTTTTCTATCGAGGCCCAGCGGCGATAGCAGTAGGAACGCACTCGGTCCAATGACTGCCACTTGCAGCGCACGAGCACACCGAGTAACGGAGCACTTGAGAAAGTGGAGGCGAATCCACTTTGGTGTTTGCCGAATTCAATCACTTTCCACAAAAACCACAAATTGGGGATGGAATGCTAATTGGATAACATATAAACCACCATCTTCAGTTTTAGCCAATCAAACACTCAAACAACTTTGTGATGGAATAAAATTACAAACTCCCCCATTGCATCCATCTCTTTTGTGGACGACGTTGGCACCAAAGCGACGAAACCGAAGGCACGACGAGAGTCCATCATGTCAAGCATGCGTGAAAGTTGTTTTACAGTGTGTGAGGATGGTGAGCTGGTTGGTAGCATCAGCTTAAACAAACCCTAATGGTATTTAGATGGTTCTCACGCACATGACGAATATCGCTTCCAAGTCTAGTGCACCGCTGACTGAGTCCATTTTGATGCTACCCACGAGGCTTTTTGCTGTAGAGTCCAGCTGAAGGATTATTATTTCCATCCAGCCATATATTATACAGCACTGCAAAAACTGCACCATGTACAATCAAATAGAGCACATCATAGCAGTAGCTGAAGGATGAGCATTGCTTTTTAGGGACAGGGACAGAATGACGCTATATACCTTTTGAATAGCTATCTGTTGCAAAATAAGGTGGCACTTATCCAGAGAGTAGCTAGTTCTCCAGGAGCGCAGCCGTTGCACGAACACTTGTCAAGAGGAAGCGATTGCGCATTGCGAGGTGCTTGGTGACAAGACGAAGGCAAAGATGAATGGTTGGTGGTTTTTGTTACTGCGGCAGGTTAAACGTAAAGTTGGGAACTGAGAAGCCCACTGCTTCATGAGAGCTCGTGAATAGTCGCTCGAGGCTGTTGTGGGAAACCCCCGCTCACCAGCACCACCCATTAGTTTTTTACTATAGACATGAAAACAGAGAGATTTTTAAGCTACAAATTCTCCTAGAAATGAACTCAGTTTAAAGAGAGCTGGGATGAAGAGCTCTCTTGTAACACTCTCCTCCAAAAACCAGTCGCCACAAATGTGGTCTGACACTTGGGGTGTACTTGTACTGTACACCCAAGCGCAGCATTCGGTATTTAAAACACACACACGTATTTCATGTCTTTATTTGAATGATCGTCAAGTCCAAACGACAGTAATTACAAATCATATACCCTTCTGGGCTTTCTTTTACTTTGTAGTTTGCTCGTCAAGTTCAAAGCTCCCGGCTGATGCAAAATGAACGACTGAACCGGTTATCCAAGGTCCTAAAAGTAGTACTCCCACACATGGAAATAGTACTCTCGCGTTGCTTTGATCAAATAGTGCTACGCACAAGAATACTCCTGCTGAGAACATCAAAGTAGTAGGAGTCCTGCTCCAAAATAGCAAAAGTACTCTGAAAAGAAGTACTATTTTCATTCTACTATTAAACCCTGCTCATCACCCCAACACGCCTTGTGGTCCATGAGACCCGCCCGACCGGCCTCTTTCGGCTGTCCGTCCGCTTGCTCTGGCATGGCGGTCATAACCACACACGCTCGCACCTGAAAACGGACAGCAGCGCGTGTGCCTTGATGAAAGTGATCCACGCGAGCGATGTGGTGATGAATCTGCTGGCCGCCATGCCGCCGCCACTGGACGCGACGGGGCCGTCGATACCACACAGTAGCGGCGCCTCCATCTCGGTCTACGAGGCGCGGCGCAAGCGGACCGAGTGGCCCGAGGGCGTGCGCATGGACGACGAGATCAAGGCGCTCGACGAGCGCAACGGCGAGTGGATCCTCTGCCGCACGTGCGCCGAGCACTACGAGAAGTACGGTGGCCGCGTCGTGCGCTTCGCGTAGACCTGTGTATGTATGCGTAGTTGTATGTGTGCTAAGCGATCTCTTTATATGTATATTTGTATGTGTAGGACTGGACGCGGTCGCAAGCCGAACGACCCCGAGGGATTCAAGGTGAAGATGAACGGACGCTTCCAGGAGGCCGCGTGGCTCATGCACAAGAACCGCGTGGTGGCGCACAAGGCCACGCTCGACACGGGGAACGACAGCTGTGGCTCGCAGGGAGGGGGGTCGCCCACCTCCACTTCTCACGAGCCCCAGCATCACCATCACGACCCGTTCCAGCTGCGCGACCAGGACGTCGTCATGAGCATACCCCATACAAATGGAGGCAACATGAATAGCAATCCGCAGCTCGACCATCACGATCAGCAGCAGCACCCCGCCAAGCGCCTGAAGACGTCTTCTGCGAATGCAGCAGGAAGCAGCGGCAGCGAGCGCGACGGCGAGAGCGATGACTCGCACCATCGCCACCATGTTGAGACGCTGGACCTCGTGGTCGGCGACAACCATGAAGCCAGTGGCCCGTTCTTCATGGAGGAGATGCGGTTCGACGACGCGGACAGCCAGCCTCAGCATCCGCAACATAGCGCCAACCAGTACAGCCGAGGCGTCCAGTTGCCGCGCACAGGCTGGCGCTGTCCGGGCGTTGTGCCGGACTTCTTCTACCAGGCGAACGCCGAGCTGGTGCACGCGTTCGCCAAGTATTACGTTGGCTCGTACCGCGTGAATGTCGTGCGCGATCTTCGGTCCGACAAGTACGTGTTCCCCTGCCTGCTCCAACCTTCTAGAACTTTCCGTGTGTACTTACTCCCACTCCGTCCTTGCCATTGTCGTGACAATGATACTGAACAGAGTGATGCTCTACTCGCACGACTGCGAGAACCGCATCGTGCACCGCGAGCGGCCGAACCAGCCGATCTCGTGCGACAAGTGCTACGCGATCTGGCTGCACAACAAGAGCTTCAAGCGCATTCTCAAGAAAATGGACCGCTACAACCTCGTCGAAGATATCCTCCGCAAGTCCTGGAGGTTTGTGTGGCGCTCTGTGTTCTTGTTTTACTGCGCTCTACGCGTTTATCAGGGATGAATGACACTAAATTTGATTTCTACAATGCTCTCTCTCTTTGTAGCATCACGGAGGAAGATCTGAGTGTGCTCTCCAAGTTCAAGCACTCGAGCGGCGCGAACCTCAACATTGAAGGTCGCAAGCTCAAACAGGCGGCGATCACGGTTCTGAAGCGCTTCAACGCGCGCAAGTCGCCGCAGGAGAAGCCGAAACCCAGCAGCAGCAGCACTCTCGCTCGCATTCGCCTCCAGCAGCACCAGCAGTTGACGGTTGCAGTCCTCGGTCTCCCATCGCTCGAGTCCGCGATCCTGGAGGACGACAACGACCACTCTGCCAATGGAGCTGCTGGAGTTGATACGACTGACGCCCACCACCAACCGCTCGAAGCCTCTTCCTCCGCTTCAGCGTCTGACGTGCAACGCGTCAACCCGCAGCAACAACAGCAGGAGAACGCGGAGGTGTGAAACGCGGACCCCCGAGAGACAAATCGGTTGTTTGTGTGTTGTTGCTCGGACGAGTTTGGGTTGGAGGCTTTTACCCCAATTTCATCATTTGGAAAAGAAAAAAACAAAAAGAAAAATGCATTTTGGAAAAAAAGAACGAGGGCCTGTGTGTTGTTGAGGAACTAACTCACCACCATGTGAATAAATTTGGTTTTACTGATCTTTGTCGTTCAGGGATGACCCGAGTCGCTGCCTGCGGCTACTTCGTGCTCAAAATACGAACCAGACAGCCTCAACTCAACAACTCACACCTGGACGCGGCTGAGCTTTGGCTCTCAGACTCCACTCACCCGAGCGAAAACAAAACTTATCCCAACCGCTCCGTCCGAGTTCATTTATAGCAAACCCAGGGAGCAGCGAGGACCAACACATTCTCTCCAGAAGTTCCTATCAGTTGCACACTCGACGGGCATCGCGCACACGTGGCACCAGCCTCCTTTCAACCCTTCTCTCTCTCTCTCTCTCTCTCCCTCTACAAGACAGACGGAGCCGCCCAACAAGCATGACGGTGTTCCTCGTGGTGATCGTTTTCGCCCTCGTCGCTGTTGCCGCGAAGCGCTGGTTTGGCGGTGGGTTTAGCTTCGCGTGGCTGAAGAACCATTCGAAGAAACAGGAAGAAGACGACAAAAAATCATCGCAAGCGAAAGTGGAGATCGTCGTCGACCAAGAGGCCAACAGCAGCAAGAACGGCAAGGACGCCGACAAGACCGCGCGCAAGTCGCTGCTCTCCAAGCCGCCGCGCTACGAGGGACCTCGCTCGCCCGTGGGCTCCATGGAGGTCTCGATCCGCTCGGCACTCAACGAGTTGCGCTCACGCCAGGTCGTCAAGAACATCTGCAGCAAGTTCGAGGCTCGAGTGGCCAAACACGCGGTCATGCCTGATGATGACGGCGAAGAAGCGTGCATCCGGGCGGTCAATGGCGGCGAAGATGAGTACTTGCAGCCAGCGCAAGCCCAGCAGCTGCGTCGAGAAGAGCGCAGCATCACGCCTGCACCATTTGCATCTCGCCGCACCAGCAACGGCGCAAAGCCCAACAACTTGAACGCATTCTTGCGACGATACTCATCGAACCTAGAGCGCGCCAACTTTGATGAAACAGCGGATTCAAGCAGCAGCAGCAACGACCCGGAACTAGTGGCCGCTGAAGCTCCGCCTGCAGCCCTTGAAGCTTCAGCGCTAATCGCCGCCCCCGATGCTTTTGTTCCACCTCCAATTCCAGTTTCCGCCCCAGCTCCAGCCACGCGGAAATCGTTCTCACTTCAATCTGAACTTGGTGAGTCTCGCTTGTTTGTGGCGAATGTCAAGATACAGCTCTTAATACCCTCTGTGTGTGTGTACTCGTTTCCTCAGACCTTCTTGACCTCCAGTCTACTTCGAGCGACGATATCTCCAACCAATGCGACTCCCCCGTGCGCTCTTCGCTCACACTCGCGTTCGAAATCTCACCAGCAGCTGAATCGGAAGATGGTGGTGTCGAGGAACCGGCAGAGGATTGCGGCGACCACGGCGACTGGGACGTCACGTGTGCGAAGGAGCCGCAGCAACAACAAGCGCCCGAGGAGTGCCCCGCTGACGAATCGAAGTTCCCGCGGCTGCCGGCGGTGCGCAACAGCGTGGCGCGCTTCCAGCAGTTCCAGCAGCAGATTCCGTCCAACCACGCGAGGACGTCGTCGTTCGCGCAGCAATGAAGAGCGATGCCAGCAGTTCACAACCAGAACAGACATTTGTTTTCCTTTTAGGGTGGACATTTTCATGAGGACTGAAGTTCCGACTCTGCAAGCCCTGGCCGGATAAAAAAATAAGCTATGAAATAAAATATGAAATCGACTCGCAAAGAGACGGAAATGCGGCGAATGAGAAAACAATAGCCAAAATCTTTCGCGAACCTAACAGTGATTTGTGCAGAAAGTTGCACAACACTTGGTGTTTTGTGCTCAACTTGGTACAGTTTGAAGATTTTATCATTCTTGCGAAGTTGCCGCTCGAGTTCATCAGTGAGCCAAGTGCTGGTATTAGTCGGGGTGATTCGTGGAACTAGCGTGTGAAGTGATATCGGTCGATATCAAGACAGAGCGAACAAGCCGATGCATGGTGACCTTAAACAGCAAGGGGACGAATGTCGTCGTTGCTTTTGCGTTGTTGCTCCTTCAAAAGCGTGCCCAACTCAAAAGATGTAACCAAGTGAATTTTTCCTGGGTATTTCCCTACTACAAAATTCACAATAACAGCACAATAATGAGACAGGAAACTTTACACCTTGTTCACCATTTCCAGTTCATACCGTTTGTGAATCACTGACTCAAAACATGATCAGCTCAATTCAAATTCAAATTATTATTTTTCTTCAATATTTTGTATACATATAGTCACTATTTGAACTAAGCTAATCGTATTTTGAATCAGTGTTTCACACGGATCAACTGGAAATGCTGTACATCATCTCCAAGTACAAGTAATAATAACGAGCGCCATAACTCCATAATAATGTAATCTGAAGATCAATGCGATTATTTTTTTAAATTAAAGAAGAAATTTAAAATCGCTTCTCAAAATGAAACTAAAACCAAATTAAATAGGTTGCAGTTAAAAACTCTTTTACCCTTATTTTATTTACAAAATAGACTTGATGTTTGTATGGCGATGGAGTTTTATTATTGCAAGGCATCCCACACTAAAAAGAACCGTGCGCCTGCATGACCACTTCAGATCTGTTGCTATGCCCAGGAGGAAAATGGGCAAAGGAGATGTGCCTGGTGCACTTCTCATGTTGTGGGGTATCGTGAACGTGGACCGAAGAGAGGCAGCCTACGTGAGACAGCGAGTGCATGAGCGCCTTCTCAAAGCTGAGTAAAAGAGGGTGCTGCGGGTTTGGCACTACCTGACTCGCTCGTATGTGGACACCCCTCACAGACTATCTTGGAGCAAGCTGTATAACGATGGATCTAGCGTGAACTTCGTTGACGTCACGGGCATATCGAGGTGTGTACGTTCTTTTCACAAGCGGATAGACTACGTTATGCTACGATTTACACCGTTGTTTCTTTGTATTTGTACGCATGGAGAGGGCACCGAGCAGCTGCTGGATCGTTGTGTCCCCTTCTTCAAATTCCGATGGGTTAGTCCTAAAGGTGACAGACCGCCAAAGATACCATCCACCACCAAGCTTTCGGCCTGCAGTTCCAGTTCTACATTGTCTCCGTGGGACAGAGAGACCCTCTACCAAGTGTTTGGTGTTCCCCCATCTACCCTGAATCGTACTCTCCACCGGACGGGGCGAGTATTTTTGACGCGCTGACACGCTGACACGCTTCCAGCTTGCACATTATAACGAATTGCGCTTGAGATTGCAAATTGCGAAGTGAGTTTATTCATTGAGATTGCTGAGCCTACGAACCTCGTCATCTTTGCCCCCATGGGCTGCCCCTGTTCACCAATCTACTGTTCTTACACTAGGCCGCTTTGTGGTGGTCCATTTCTTCTTCCTTTCAGTCGTGCTTCCTGCAACCGTACTTGTCTTCCAATATGTGCAGCTTGCTGCCGGCAACAACCAGTATCAGCGTACTTGTCTTCATATATGCAGTGGCCACCTCCCTTGTGTGCAGATCGATCCAGTCATGGGCGGAAAGTACCGGAGTCTGATTGGCCATCCCAACACACGTATATCGTGGCTCTTTCCCCGTCGTCAGCAAATGATGGCTCGCTCAGTGCACGAAAAGGAGCCTACGTTGCAGCACACGTGGGGTTTTATTGATGAAAATTATTACATATTATATGTCGCTGCACTTCACGGGAGTATGGTTTCTTTTCTACTACCTCCGTCCCATTGAAAACGAACAGGTGGACGTTGACATTTGTTTTCAACAACCACAACAGCTTTTTGAGCGCAATTTGTTGCAACGGAACGGTTCTTTCCTTGCGCTCATGCATCATTTTTCTCTTTTGCGAAATCTGTGCTCACTCAAGTGACATGGTTCCAATTGTTTTAGCCAAAGAGCTAAAAATTACGCCATGCTTGAAGTACTGCGAATTTAGAGAAGATACTGCGATAAGGCAGTAGCATTTTTTTCACTTCCGGGATACATGTGCTTTTCTCAGATTTGCTTCTAGGAGTCTTGGGAAGGAGCTCTCAGAAGTTCGGTCAGTACATTTTATGTTCACAATGTGTTTCCCAATAAAACGTTCTTTTGGATCAGGGTGCACCGTCCGCGCTTGTCATCATTGTTACTTGTGCATGGGTCTTTGGGGGCACACGCCGTGTTGTTGGTGTGCTTGGTCGTTGGGCCGAGGGGCGTCGATTTCTTGAGTAATCATAATTGAGAATGGATACCGTACGTGTGATTCGCAAGTATAATGGCTATATTTGCTTCGGTTGTACCGGTTGCCCACAGTCGATAGATCTATCGCTTGCAAGTACTCGTCAAGTCTGGTGTCGGCGTCCTGAAGAGACTGCACTCGCGCAAGAGCTTCAAGAAGACCCGTCTCCGGTTCGCGAATGTGAAACATCCCTTCTATTTCAAGGAGGACGTCGGACGAGTAAATATTCTCAATCGTCATGGTAAATGAAGGTGGCGGCACCGTTTGCCTGCACTGGCCCCGTGGCCTCCTCAAAGGCCCCGCCGTGTTGAATTTGCAAGTCACCATCGCGTTATTTTTTGTTCATGCAGTCGTCGCTGTCGTCTTGCGGTAGTCGAGGCAATGTGTCATCACCAACGTTGTCTTCATATTTGATGTACTTGATTGTTGGACCGGAAACTTCGACAATTAACCTCCGCTGCATCACACGATTCGACTCGAATCTGAAACACAACAGGTTCTTGTTATCAGTGAGGATTAGGATCCGCTGACCAAACAACAAGCGCCCAAAGTCTTTCAGGAGTGTTGATGATATAAGAAGTGTCTGCTGCATGAACGCATATATGCCCCTCCGGTTGCAGAGGAAGTTGTCTATATATATAAAAGTAACGTCAAGGACATTCTTTTTTAATCATTAACGTTACTTCTGCTTGTCTCTGGATTCGAGGCCCTCAGGACGATGCATGTTCACGACCTCCCCATGTCTTCGTTCAAGAGCGCACTGTCGAGGTCCATCTGATGGTATTCCCAGTCGAAGATTGTCATGAGCACTGGCAGGATCTGGAGAGACTCCATTCTGATAAGCGGAGCAAGTTTCGTCAACATCGAATCTGATCTGTTCTAATCCTCGTATCACTAATCGCGACTTGTACAGTGATCACAGTAATTAGTATGAGTTCAGAATTAGTGGTTGTCATAAAATAGTATCACTGATAGTCACTCACACTATTTACCGTGAGCTCAAAATCTCGCTCTTCACAAATAGTATCGGTGTCACATGTTCAGAAA
>JAASGK010000395.1:0-25614 GCA_023334195.1 Globisporangium emineosum
AAACTTATATCGGTCATTTCTGTGGCTCTAAGAAGTCAAATCGAGCTGCGATTTCACCACGAGAGTGTTCTAATGACGTTCTCTAACATACTAAAAAAGCTCGTCCGCAAACACAAAACTCGAAAAAAAATCCACATAATTTAATTTTGTTTTGCTGTCCTTAACTTTTTGACGTGCACTGTATGTTCGTATCGAATAGGGGGATCCATTTCACGCCATCGTTAATTAAGGTTCAGTATCGAAAAAGCAAGAAAGGGACCCATCCTATCATGGCCGCGCGTGCGCTGCTGCTGGGCGACCTCCAGCGCGTGCTGAGCATCGCCAGGCGGCGCTTCGGGTACCTGCTCGCGCCCAACCGCAAGCGCCAGTCACAGGTGCGCTGCTTTGTCTCTCTATCTGTATGTTGTCACATGTAATGGGATCTTGAAAGTGGCTCACTTACCCCTTCCGATGTGATTGTGCCTGGGTTTTGACGAATGCACGTTTTGCGCACGCCCAGGATGGCGGCGAGACGGCGATCTTCCAGAGCTTTGCGCTGCTGCGAGCGCGTGTGCAGCGCTGCGAAAGTGCGTATTGCTGCTGTTGCGTTGCTTCGTTTGGCGCTGATGCCACCAGGAAGCTGAACTTTTTTATCCCAATGCACTTTCTTGTTTGTGCGCAGACCTGACTGAGTTGAACCCGACGACGGTGCTTCGACCATTTCTCGACCTCATTCGACACGAACAGAGCAGCAGCACGCTCACGGGCGCGGCTTTGGAGGCCGTGCGCAACTTTCTCGAGTCGTGGCCCTGGATGCTCGTGAAGGACACGAACGCGGTCTCGGACGCGGTCTCGGATGTCGTCGACGCCGTGAGCCAATGTCGATTCCAGGAGACGAGCGTTGAGAGCGACCAGAATGTGATCGTGATGGTCGTGGACGTGCTGCACGCGGTTCTCGCGTCTCACGCGGCGCCGTTCCTCTCCGACCACTCGATGTGGCAGCTCGTGGAATCGCTCTACGCACTCAGCCGAGCGTCTCGCAACGATGTACGTCCACGATCAGTCTTCATCTGCTCTATTTCCGTCTGAGCCTGGTGCTAATGATGTCGCTCGCTATGTGATGTTTATGGAAATCGTAAATACAGCGACACATCACGCTCTCGCTGCGCGCCACTGCGACCAATCACCTGGACGACGCAGTGAAATTCATCTTCACCACGCCGTCCGTATACAGCGATTCATCATCCACGCTGTCCGTGGGCTTTGGATTGCCTTGTGCTGTCAAGACCGTGGGCTTTCTCTGTCAGAAGTTGCACCAGCGCAGCTCGGGGTCTTCGTTCGCGTCGAGCCGACGAGAAGTGCTGCTGGCACTCAGTCTGTTGCACCGCATGCTGTTGTCCTGCGACGCTCACTCGATCACCCAAGTGCCGTCGCTGATGCTATTTATTAAGGACGACCTGTGCAGCGGATTGCTTCGATTCAGTCGTCTTGGGTAAGGATATACTACTGTTGCTGTTGTTGCCTAGATATCGTGAATGGCTTACTTATTCTTGTTTGATTGATGTTGCTATGTCATGGTGTTTACCATGTGTTCTCCATATCTAGAGCATGTGCCGATATGAAAATTCCGATCCGGTGCCTCGAGATCATCCGTTTGCTGTGGTCGAAGCTTCGACCGGTACTCAAAATGCAGCTTGAAGCGATTTTCAACGGGGTGTTCTGCAACTCTCTCCACTGGACGATCGCAAGTCTGGACGTGTCGAGCCCAAATTTCCCCAGTGACCCAAACATCAGCAACAAAAGCATGCTGACCGCGAATGGAAGTGCTGGAAGCGAGGTCAAGGCTGGGCGTCGCATTGATGCAGCAACTGATGAGTTTACTGGCGAAATGATGTCTTCGAGTCGGCTATTTGCGACTTCGTTTGAGATCCTCGACTGTTTGGTGGACTTGCTCGCTGAACCAACTCTGTTAGCTGACTTGTACGTAAACTACGACTGCGACGGGAACCGCTCGGATTTGACGCTGAACATCTTCGACTTGCTGTCTCAAGTGGCTCAACATTCTCACTCTGCGTGCCGCGAGACGCACGAAGAAGCTCATTTCTTGTGGGCTCAAGGAATTGGAGAGTTGGCGCTCCGTGGGCTCTTCAACGCACTCTACGTGGTGTATTTGAGAAGTCAACACAAGCAACCAAAGATGAACTCAACCTCTCCTCGAGTAAACGGTATCAGCATCTCGAGTGAAGAAGACAGCAATGACGATGGACTACTGGAAGAGAGCGTCACTTCTCCTCGCGATAGTGCTGGGTTCGCAACAGCGGAGGCACTGTACAAGCGACGTCAGCGCAAGAAGTTTTTCCAGCACGGCATCCAGGAATTCAACCGGAAGCCGATTGCAGGAATCAAGTATCTGCAGCAGAACACATTCCTTCCGACGCCGCTCGACACAAAGTCGCTCGCTGCGTTTATGCGTTCTCTCCCGCAAGGTTTGAACAAGAACGCAGTGGGAGCGTATCTTGGAGCTATGGGCAAAGACGTGAAGGAGTTTGAAAAGGCGGATATTCATGAAGCAGACACCATGGACTTCCACCGCGAGGTGCTAACAGATTTCGTCAAGTCATTCAACTTTGAGGGAGAAAACATCGTCGCAGCTCTTCGAATGTTCCTCGCGAGTTTTCGACTTCCGGGTGAGGCGCAGCAAATCGATCGAATCCTGAACACGTTCTCACTGCAAGTGTACGAGCAATGCCGAGATCGTTTCCTGATGGCATCGCCGGACGTTGCCTACCTGCTCTCGTTCAGTTTGATTATGCTGAACACGGATCTTCACAACCCAAACATCCGCCCAGAGAAGAAGATGAAGGTTGATGATTTCATCAAGAACAACAAGAACTACGGCAAGGAAGTGTCGCAAGATCGTAATCTTCCCGATGATTTCCTGACTGAGATCTACTATACGATCGCAAACGACGAGATCAAGACATTTGAGGACGGAGGAAAGCACGGAGAAGTGACAAATGATCGCTGGAAGGATCTGTTGAATCAGGCAGAAAACAACCCACGAAACTCTCGACTGATTGTGCACCATCGACTGCAAGATTCGAGCATTTCCACGCCTTTCGCAGCAATAACAATCGACTCGATTCGAGCAAATGCCCAGCATCAAGCTCGTCGATTTAAGACTCGAGCAAAAGACTTGATATCGAAGTCAAGTGGCACTGCAGCTCGATCAAGATCAAGATCTCGCTCAAAATCGTTTCAAGACGAGGAAGGGCA
Organism: Globisporangium emineosum; assembly: GCA_023334195.1. Taxonomy (NCBI): domain Eukaryota; phylum Oomycota; class Peronosporomycetes; order Pythiales; family Pythiaceae; genus Globisporangium; species Globisporangium emineosum. The sequence goes on from JAASGK010000395.1 coordinate 3,256, forward strand.
CGCGGCAGAGGAAGAGAAAGAGCAACTTGCTGATGGAGACGCGTTTCCTTACAGCAATTACTATGCTGGAGATCAGTACGACCGCCACATTTTCGAGTTGATCCAGCCACAGTTGGTTCGAGCTTTTTCCAGCGTCTTCCAGCAGTTTGCCAATGCGTCAAACGACAAAGATGGAGTGAACAGTAATGGCGATTCATCGTCTTCCTTGGACGACGGCTCGACCCAGACAGCATACTACGTCCCCGAGAAAAGTATGCTCCAGCTGGCTTGCAATGGTCTCGTGCTGTGCGCTGGTGCGTCGTCCCATCTGACGCTACCAGAGCATTTCAATGCGATCTTCAGTCGAATCTGCAAGTACACTGCGCTGTTCCCATCGGAAGTGTATCCCCTGGGCTACAACCGACGAGAAGAAGGCGTGTGGCTGTTCTGCAATAACCAGAGCGCATCTGTGGCGACAGCAGGGATGCTGAAACTGGTGAACACTTGCAGTCTGTGGCTTACCAGCGATTCCTGGGCGTACTTCTTCCACGCACTTAGCACATTACGCGAGTTCCAAGCGCTGCCTTTTCGACTCGTGTACCACCAAGCGGAAGCAAGTCTTACGACGAAGGAGGAGCGAGCTGACTTCGTTGAACTTGTGTTCCAGAATAAGGAAGAAATCCAGCGAAGAGAGGATATGAAGAGACTGGATGTATCGTCGAGCTCTGAGAGCAGCGGTGGCTTTTTCAGCGGTATGGCGTGGCTAATGTCAGCATTTGAGGCAAACCCCAGCTCCTCATTTTCAAGCTCGACTTCGCAGCGAAATAAGCACATGTTTGAAGACGACGCTCCGTCAAATCCTGCAGAATGGGCAGAATATGCGCAGGATTTAGTCATCGAAGCACCTCGAGACGATTCAACAAGTGAATTCAGTGGTGATGGTGGCGAAGTTGAGTTTGGCACGGAAGCCTGGATACGTTCGACGCTGGAGCCGTACAGATTGGAGTTTCTGCTCGAAGATTTGTCCAGTTTGCCGCCTCGCGCCTTGGTGGAAATCATCCGAGCCCTAGACCAAGAATCGACTCGAGCGTTAACCGGAGCACCAAGATCTTCGACTCTGCAAGTCAACATTGTGACCAAGTCGAGCGGAAAGCAGAGATCTGGGCATCAACCCGAAGAGGGTGACGACCAAAAGACTGTGGCTTCGTGTGACTTGAGCTCTGCGGGATGCGTGCTCTTGGAGCACTTTCTCAGTCGAATCGTTTCGCAAAGCGACTCTGTGACATGCGACGGTGAGATGACAGACGACGAGGAAGACGTTTTCAAGATCCTCGAATTCCACTATATGTCGTTGCTGCAAGCGCTGCTTTCTGTGTTGTCAAACATGGAAACAGATTCTCCGAGGATCTCGTACGAGAATGCGTGCTTTGTATTACAGAAGGCAATCGATGGGGTGTTCGCGTTGGCGATCAAGATCCAAAGTGATCGAAGCAATGCACTCTTGACGAGCTTCCTGGGATCGCTTGTCGAAAGCAGCGGCGACGACGAGCTCGTTCGACCGTTCTTGAGCCAGATTCTCTCTGGTCTGCAGAGCTTTTATACGTCTACCAGTCCAAGTTCTCTCCAACACACCCATGAGCAGTGGCTGGTGATGACGAACCTGATCAGTTGGTCCGTGAACACGACGTTCGCAGCACCCCACGGTTTCGCCGTACTGGAGTACCTTGTGAATGCTCAGATCTGGAGCGTTGCTGGGAGCGAAATCTCCATCAGTGATTGCTACACGAAGACGCTGATGTTTGCATTGGCTAGAGGCGAGCGGAAGAACTGGCGCTCGAAGCGATCCATAGAGTTGCTGCATTCCATGTGCACCAGTCTTGCGTCAGAGTCCGATAACGAAGAGCTGGGATTGCGATTTCTCGGTGGCTTCATCCTCGCCATTCGACAGCTGCTCAAGAATTCCGAGTCGACGCTCGACCAAGCCTCTCTTTCTCCAAGCGAACTCATTGTGACAAGTTTGAGCTATGCTCAGGAGTTGCTGGGCTCCAACAGTCACAGCAAAATTCTGTTCAGTACGGCATCGTGGTTGGAGATTCTGCAACACGGAATTCTCCCTCTCGGCTTCGACATCCTGAACGAGAAATCCAGCGTAACATTGATCGAGGGTGACTTGAGTACGTGTCCGCGCATCTTGTACTACCAGCAGCAACTGCCAGCTCACCCCACGTCTCAATCAAGTGTGCAACAACAGAATGCTCCGATTCAGCGACAGAAGGCGGGGAAAGGACGACGGCGACGCCCCTCAGTCGTGAAAGATCCCTTTGCCCTGCGTCCTCACGTGCTCATGGTCCAGCTGATCTCTGGAGTGGTCTGCGAAGAATTGAGCCAGCTGACTCAGTTTGAGAGTTTCTCGAGTATCTGGGACGAGCTTGTCGACCTTCTCATCGGTTTGCTGCACCACACGCGAATGGAGAGCAGTGGCGGTGGTGAAGCAGCTCTGGCTGCGTTGGAGCGGCGAAGTGTGCTATCTGTCCACGAGGAGATCCTTGAGCACGTGAAAGGGATCGCAAGGCGGCTTTCCGCTCTTCAGCAGGGCGATGAGAGCGGCTTTTCTGCGGCACTTGAAGAGCGACAGCAAGAGGCGGAGGAGACGCCTGGCGATGCATCCCGAAAGTATCACGCGCTGGTCCACACGCTAGTGGAGAAATGCCAGCCCTACCCTGGCCTGTTTGAGCAGCTCTTTCCGTCAAAGGAAGACTCGAGTTCGTCCGGAGAAACCACTCCTCCACTTCTCGGAGGCGAAGAAGAAGAAGGGGAGGACGAAGGCAACGCTGCGAACGAAGCGGCGTAGACCCGGTGGGTGAGCGAGCGAACATAGGGATGTTAAAATATCCATCGCTGTGAATAAAGACGTTGGCGGTTAATAAAAATGGAAAGTGAAAACTACGGATGCACATCGCACATTCTACCAAGCTGTGGGTGATCAGACGGCGTGTCTTCTGTCTATGCCTTTTGTCCGTGGCTGCTGTTGCTGCTCTGGTTTGAGTCGAAAGTCTCCGCCTCGTCCACTTTCGCGTACGCCGAGCGGAGCTTCTCGGAAAAGCACTGCGTGAACATCTGCGTCACTTTGTCGATCACCACATCCTTCAAGTTGACCTCGTTCTGCTCGATCGCCATATCGCAGAGCTTCTCGGTCGCTTCGATCACAAGAGCCAGCTGGAGGGAGCATGGGACAAACATGTGAGGCAAAGGTTGGTTGTTGATAATAAACAAAAAGCAAGCAAGAACCTGCAACCACGACACGTACCCGTTCGTTGACTCGTGCGATGTTTTCCTCGACCTTCTTCGCGCCTTGGGTCGGCGACGTCGGCTTCTCGCGCGCTAAGGTCGCCGTCTCTGGCTCGCGCAAGTCCTCCACCTCGATATCGTTCTGGTTCCCTGAAGACGCTGACTTCTTGCCGCTGGCAGCCGCTTGCGCGCGCTTCTCCAGCACTTGCAGCGCCTCGCTCACTCGTTCCTGGAGCAGCGCCATCTTGCGCACACTGGTCGCGCAGCTCGAGTTGGCGTGCTCGCTTATATGGCTCAGGCATTTCTGGACGCTTTCCAGCTCCACCGCGAGCTTCTGCGTTTCGGCCTTTGCAGCGAGGCGCTTCTTGTTGGAGTCTTCGACCTCACGCTTGGCGTTTGCGAGTTCCTTCGCTCGTTGCTGGTTCTTCTCCGACTCCTGGACAATCATGAGGGTCTGCTTCAAAGTGGCGATCTCATCGGAAAGGTTCTGGAGATTCGACGAGCTCTGCGCGACCTTCTGGTTGTTCTCGTCGTTGAGCTGCTTCAAGCGCCGTTCGTTCTCGACGTTGCGCTGGTTCAGCTCCATGCGAAGTCGATCAACCTCCTTTTGCAACTCGCTTCTTGCTTCGACAAGCGATTGCTTCTCATTCGTCAGAGAGATCACGAGCGCCTTGGCTTTCTGGCGCTTGTCGTTGTTCTCCTTGTTGATCGAGTCAATGGAGCTGGTCAACTCCTGGTTCTTTTTCTCCAGCTGCGCGAACTTGCCCTGCAACTCGCGGAGCGTTTCCTCCGTTCTCTGCTTCTCCGCCAAAGCCGTCTCCGACTGCTGCTTGCGAGACGAGCTGTCCGATCGCGACGCACTCACTTGGTCTTGAAGCGCCACGGCTTCGGCCGTCAGTTTCTGCACATCGGACTTGAGCGCGTTAACCTCCGACTCTTTCCGGAAGATCTTCTCGTTGAGGTCCATGTTTTGCTTGGAAGTATCGTCCAAGCGCTCTTTTGCTGCAGCGTAGCTTTGCTGCACGCTCTGGAGCGAGCTCAGTGCTGTTTGAGCCTCTGCGAGCTGGATGTCGCTTTGGCTTCTTCCGATGTTCACCTTCTCGTATAGGGCCGATATTTCCGACAGCTCGGTCTTCAACTCATCGCATTTCGCACACGACTTGGCAGCTTCGTCGGCTTTCGCCTGCAGTTGGGCTTGCAGCGCCGCGAGTTCCCCCGCAAGTTGCTTCACCTTCTCTTCGCCCTCGTCAGCTCTTTCTCGGTAGCTGTCAAGCTGCTCCAGTTGGAAGTCTTTGTCGAGCAATTGCTTCTGGAGATGCTCGTTCTCAATCTTGTATTGCTGGATTTGACGCATCACCTCTTGGTTCTTCGAAAGCGCTTCCTGCAGGTGGCTGTGCTCCTCGGCAAAGGCGGCGTCGGTGTTTCCCTGAGCACTCTTCTGACTGCTTAACGAGCTTTCAAGATCTTGTTCTTTCATCTTGAGTGCCGCTATCTTGCCCTGCAGTTCACTGAGCTGCTGCTCACTGGAAAACTGGAGTGATTCAAGCTCGTTTTTGGCTTTTCCCGCGTCTTGAGCTCGCTGTGAAGCTAGGTCCTCCGCTGTGCGCATTCGATCGCTCATCGCTGCCAGCTCCTGTTGAGCAGCCTGGAGCTGGGACTGCAACGCCGCAATTTCATCGTCTTTCTTGGATGGAGCTGGATCATCGAGACTCAGCAGGTCATGGGACGCGTTCGAAGTCGCCACACTGGCCTGTGCAAGCGCCAAAGCAGCGATCTTCTCGCTCAAAGTCTGCTCAAGCTTGTGGGTCTTGTCTTTTTCAACCTGAAGCTGCGCCTTCATATTGTCCGCGAACGACTTTGCCTTCGCCTTGAGCTCATTCTCTCGCTGCGTCACAAGCCCCATCTCTTTCTTCAACGCCTCCACCTCACCGGAGCTGTGTGGCTGAGATGATGATGACGACGCTGAGGCGCTGGCAGCCTCTTTCGAGTGCTTGAGCTGCTCTTCGAGGTCGGTCACTTTCTTCTTCTCGGTCGCCAGCTCGCCGCGCATATTGTCCACGAACGCCTTCGTCTTGAGCTTGAGCTGGTTGAGCGTCTCCTCTTTCGCGTGGACCTCATTCTTTAAGCGCGTGATCTCGTTCTGCACTTCGGGAGGGACAGACGCCATCGGGAATTAGGCGTCGTTGCAGGTGAGCTAAAGTGTGTTCTCTGGTTGCCGTGGGTCTCGATGTGATCGCGACGTGGTGGCTTGATGCAAGTGTGAGTTCGCTCTCCGCTCTGATCTCCTGCGACTGCGCTGCGCTTCCGAAATGCGCATCAAACGGAGGTCTCGAGAGCCTTTCTTCACGAATCGCAGTGCCAGAAATACACGAGAAACCACCGACCGCATCTCCAGAATTGGACGCCTGCCATCTCTCTTTTCGCGCTCTCTCTTCCTGGCTTGGACTGCTCTTCTCGTAGTGCAGCACGCAGCACACGCGCATGTCTGCTTTTAGATACCGCTTTGCACTGCGCGCCTTAGAATAGTGTCGTTCTCCGTCTGTGTTGCAGGCGCACGAATCGCTGCACAAGCGAGCACTTGGCGCTCTCTCTGGTCCTCCCCATGGAGATCGACCTTGGAATAGAAATACTCTGTACTCAATCCAGGAAAGCAGGCGCAGGAAGAGCGCTTGCTTGCTAAGGAAGTGAGCGTTCAACGACAGCTTCAGGTTGACTTGGTTTGTCATATGATACCAATGTTCACAATGGAAAAGATCATTTTTAAAAGAGAATATAGTTCTGCGATCGTTTTTAAACAATGATGATTTCTATTAGACACGATTTTACGTGATAAACTCATTTTTCCTGACAAATATAATTCCTTCTGTATGTTCTACCTGTCTGAAATTGGTAAAATACCGCACGCGTCGCCCGGGCGGGCGACATCAACAAACATCTTGGACCCACTATGAAATTGAACATGTCAAAATACTGGTTAGTGTATTGGCGAACAATAGCAGATACCGGTAATTGTGACACTACCACAAAATTACCGACTTTGACCAATCGATAATTTCACCATTTTAGACGAGTCACAATGTTTGTAAATCCACGGGTTTATTATTTTTGACGGATCACTTTTGCGAGTTTCGACATCGATTCTGATGATGTTTATGGTGTCGACCCGGCCCGTGGATTATTTTTGGATTTGTGGGGTTACACCAAAAATCCGATGACAGTTACGAGGGTTACGGAGTAACCTCACATAATGACACAAAGGATGGTTGGCTGGCGGACGGGTTTCAATTGCGACCTCGCTTGTTCCAAAAGAGCTTTTGCGTCTCCTCATTCTCATAGCGAGATGCCCACAGCCGACAGAGACCAATTGCCACACGAGTGAGCGCCGCCGTTCCACCACTTCCTGCTGCCGAGCTCTGGAGCACGTGCGAGCGCTGCCTGTGCGTCTGTGCCAGGCGTCTACGCTTGCTGTGTGCGATGCTGTGTACTGTATGATCGAACGAATCAATGCCTGTGTGAATGTGTGCATGTTGCGCTGGTGCGATGGAATGAAGATAATTTTTACGTAATCCGTGAAAGCGTCATGCAGCCGTTATGGTTTGAAGGTGCTTCTGTGAGCCCTACATTTTGTCATAGTTACACTGACCGTCCCCACCCAATTCGTATTGTATTGGTACATGTGTGTGCGTACGTGCGTGGCTGCCTTTGTGATGCCTTTGTGTGTGTGCATGCGATGGAATGAAGACAGTGAAAAATTATCCGTGAAAAGGGCCCGACCGTATTGGTACGTGGCCCTTTCTGTGAGCATTTATTATGTCATAGTTACACTGACCATCACAACTTTTTTTCAATTGAGGCTGCCATCTACAACGATGAGCGCTCTGGCTGTCCTTGGTGCTTGGATAGTGAAAGTAGCGATCTCGACAACCTGAGCTGCAGATTTGCACCGAATAACCTCGATAATACACTTTCGTTCACACTCTCACTATCGTTCTCGCTTCAAATTTGGCTTTACGATCACTCCTTGAGCGCAGTCTCCTCATCGATTCCGACTGCCAAGTCTGCTGACAGAGCCACCGTTGGACGTGGTGGAAGTGGAGCTTTTCGTGTGTACGAGCGACTTCCTCCTCCCGGACTGCGCCTGCACGCGCGGCAGGAGACTGAAGAAGTTCCATCCTTCCAGCACGCACGTGAGGCCGCTCGTGCCGGCCTCTGCGCGGATCACGCTCACGCCCATGAGGTGCTTGGCGCACATGTCGTAGAGCTCCAGAAGCTCGTTCTCCTGCACTTCGTCTTTCTTCATCTCGCGTGGTGGTTTCTTCTCGCCACTGACTCCCTCCCTCTCTTTCGTGTCGCCTGCTCCTCCAGCCAAAGTCTCTGGTCGAGAGGAGGAGCCTGCACCTGGAGGAGCACCGACTGGTCGCTTGTGGGATTCAGATGTTGACACGGGCGTCGCGAATGGGAACGACGCGGCGATGGAGTGCTCCAGTCCAGCAGCCAAGTCCGACATGCGAGGAGCTAACGACGACCTGGATGACGCGCGCGATAGGTTTCGGGTCATCCCAGTTCCCTGCGCATGGTGGGTGGAGCCAAACTCTGTCCGAAACGAGTCGCAGCCACTTTTCCACTCGGACGCGATGGCGCCAGGAGTGGTCAGCAAGTGTTTCACGTGCCTGAACAGCTTTGGCGAGAGCACGCTCGCCATCCACCGGTTCCCGAGCAGCGCGTCGTTCACATTCGCGAACGAGAGCGTCGCGCTCACTTCTTGCGAGAAGCCCAGCACCTCGGCGATCTTTTCAAGCCAAACGCGAACGTTGTAGCATTTGTCGCTACTTCTTGATTTCTCTTCAGCAGCAGTAACATTGTTGAGATGATCGGTCTGGTTGTCAATGCTGTCGCTTGCAGATACGCCTGCAGGTTGAGTCTTCTTGGTAGTTTGTTGTTGTTGTTGTTGCTGCTGCAATTCTGCTTGGACCTTCTTCTCTTTCTCCTTTGCGAGAAACTCGGCCTCCTCTGCTTCCTGAAGCGCGTCGATCTCCAGTTTCTTCGCCAGCTGCGCCAAGATCTGAGCCCACGCTTGCTTGTTCAACCGCGCATCGAGGTGCAGGCGACACGCCCACTGCGAACCAAAGTCCAGTCGCTTACTCGTCAGAACTTCCTCCAGAGAGTGGCTGCAGAGCAACCGGAGCGAGAACCGCTGCAGCAGGTGGTCAAATTGCATGGACGACGGCAAATGCAGACTCTGCATCACTTGATACAGATCCATCTCGCCACTGAACAAGACCACGATGCGGATGACTGTCGAGCTCGAGGCTGAAGAAGATGATGAGGACGAAGAGCTACTACTGGCGCCACTGGAGCTCCCCGGACCCGAGCGAAGCTGGAGCTTGGAGGGCAGCGTCACGAACCACTTGTGGAAGAACGGCAGACTCTCCAAGTGATCGCGAAAGTACTCGTGCAGGAACCACGAGAGGCGCTGCGAGATCCACTGGATGTCGTTGTCTACAGTAAAAAATAGAAAGACACTGCTTGTAAGATACTTGCAGTAGCAGTAGAAAAAATCAAGTTCTCTTTCTGCACCTTTGGTACCGCTTCGGCACGTCAGGTCCACGTAAATAAAGCACTCAGCCCCGCGCTCGAGGTACTTGAGCTCATGAAGCGTTGCCGCCGCTAGTATTACACGTTTGCACAAATTAGTCTTAATAGGCCGAAACACAGCGACATCAGGATAAACTGGATGTTCCACTTACAGTCAGCGTCACTGTTGTACGACACGTGCGCGGTCGCGCGCGACGAGAACCTCGAGCCAACGTCCATCTTGAGCACGTAGTCGCCGCGCTCTCGCTGCGCAACCGAGAGCAGGCAGCTGGCTCGTAGTAGCCCCGTGCGAGCGATCTGTCGGATGTTGTCGAACGCCCACGAGGTTGAGCGCTGCCAGCGCTGCAGAGTTGTGAACGACCCCAGGTGAAGCTGCATGAACCAGTTGCGCCAGCGCTGTTCAATAGCAGCATATTGGGAGAATCACAGGTAAGTATCGACTTATATTGAGGTGTCAAGAACCGCCAGCGCCTAGCTTACCGTTCGGTGGACTGGAGTCCAAGACGAGAACATCAAGCTGAGGAACCCGGGCTTGCAGATCTTGGGCTCGTCCTCCACTTGCGGGTTCGTGTACAGCAGATTCGACTTTTGGCGGTACCCAAAGAGCCGCAGCGAGCGTTTGCGGTTGAGAACTGACTTAAGGCAGCGCGCGAGGAAGCGCTGGCGCTGGATCGTGTCGCAGAGCTCTTGGAGCGGCACCGCGTGTCCGCTCTCCGCGAACAGGTAGTGCGCCATCTTTAGCCCCACACCGCCCTCTGCATCCGCGTATTCGTCAAAGAGTTTGTCGTACTTCTGCATTTCCTCAAGCCCCCTCCACTCTACTGGGATCCCCAGTACCTTGAGATCGTGCTCAAATGGTGTGTCGTGCTCGATCGCTTCGCGGTACATCATGAAGCCTGCGAATGTCAGGCGGAAGTATGCGTCCGTGTCGAAGAGGTCGCTCATGTACATCTGCCACATTTCGGGGTTATCTGCAAACGCGCGAATCCCTGGTCGTTCGCGCTCCTGTTCCAGCGCGGCGACGTACTCGAGGAACTCCCCGTAGCTCCACGCGCCGTCCTCGTCCAAATCGAAGCGCGCAAACACGACCTCGCACTTCTCCTTGCCGAGCGCCGAGAGAACCCACTCGACGCGTGTCGCGTCCGGCGGATCAAAGTCGAAGTGCAGCGCCTTTTCTCGTTGCAGCTGCTCACTCGGGACGCGCTCTCTATGACATCGAAAGAGGCGATCGTGGATCGTCGCGCCGGCAAAGTCTGGGTGTGGAGGCTCGAGGAAGTACGCCGAGTCGTAGCCGCTCGTGACGACGCCGGCGTCGCGCAGCGAGTTCCTGACCGCGCGCAGCTTGCTCTTGACATCCTTTTTGCGCTCCTCCAGCGCCGCGAGGTTGGCAGTGCGCGTGTCCAGCGCGTCGTCGGCGTCCAGCTCCATGCTGCTCACGTCCCCATTGCTCTGCTTTGAGCTTTTTCGGTGTGGCTCCTGGTGATCTTCATGTTCAAGCATGTATATCTTCTTTTTTCAGCCAATTATAAGACGCTATTAGTCATAAATACATAATGATGACTTTTATTGGCTTAAATTGGACTTGATAGCTGTGCTATCATGGGGAGAAATGCCAAGGCATTTCTCCTCGGGTATCTCACTTTCGAATATTCGCCCAAGAGAAGAAGAGAGACCAAGAGAGATGGAGAAGGCCGCGCTGTTCAACGCGCTCGCGTGGCTCGACGCCAAGAAGAACGACGTGCAGGTGGACACGGAGAACGTCGAGGTCGGCGTGCAGTGCCTCAGGTGCGTGTCTTTTTTTGCCTGCTCTTGTGGCTTGTGGTTGCTTGGAAGAAGCAGCGGAGACCAAGTGGATTTGGTTGACACCATCATCATCTTGATGGCCACGTGGCGAGATTTTTAACTGACTGTTATGTGTAAATGTGCAGTGAGGCATTTGGCTTGAATGTGCACGACGAGAAGCTCAAGCGCACGTACGCGCTGAGCGGACCCACTACGTTTGAAGACGTGTTTGCCGCGGGCTTGAAGGTCCTTGGACTCGAAGTGGGCGTCAAGGTAAATGCAGCTTTCTGCATAAGATGTTAGTCCGCTCGTGTGTGCACGTTGGACGATCACTAACGTATGGCTGTCGCTGGTGCTGTCTGTGTGTAGGCGTCCCCGCTCGACTTTGTTGACGAAGACCCAGTCGTCAAGAAGAGTGCGTCTATTGTTGCATCCACTCCCTCATGAAGCCATCCGACACTAACGTTAGCGCCATGTGCTTGCTTCTATGTGTGTGTGCGCAGACCCTGATCTATGGAAGAAGTGGGTCGCGAAGCTCGAGGAGAAGAACTTTTTCAACAACGCGGCAGTGGGCTCGGAGGAGCACACGAACCGCACGAAGAAGGCGCTCGCCAAGTTTAAGGAAAAGTTCGGCGACGTGAAGAAGCCGGCTGCTGCGGTGAGTTTGAGCAGCGCGTGTGCGTTTAACCCAATCTATCAGGCGCTTAACTAATGCTGGATTGTGAATTGCTGAACGAATTTGTAGCCAACACTCTCGAAGGCCGAGAAGGAAGCCAAGGCCGAAGAAGCCAAGGGCAAGGGCAACGCTGCGCTGAGCGCGGGCGACTACAAGCAAGCGGCCACGCACTACGAAGAAGCGCTCAAGGTGTCACCATCGGGTCCAAACTCGCACATCTACCACTCGAACCTCGCGGCGGCGCTGACGTACTTGGGCGAGTACAACGAAGTGATCGACCACTCGGAGCAGTCGATCGCGCTCAAGCCTGCATACGTGAAGGCGTATTCGCGCATGGGCCACGCATATGTGCAGCTCAAGGACTACGACGGCGCCGTGGACGCGTTCCGTCGCGGCTTGGAGGTCGACAACTCGAACGCTGCGTGCAAGGACGGCTTGGCTGAAGCTGAGCGAAAGCGCCGTCAGCTCCAGAGCTCTGCTGCTCCATCTGGCGGAGCCGGAGCTGGAGCTGGAGCCGGGGGTATGCCTGACCTGAGCGGTCTTGCCAGCATGCTCGGCGGTGGTGGCGGCGGTCTCGCGGACTTGATGAGCAACCCAGCGCTCCAGCAGATGGCGTCGAGCATGATGCAGAACCCTGCGATGATGCAGATGGCGCAGAACATGATGCAGAACCCCGACATGCTCAGCAGCATGATGGGCGGTATGGGCGGTATGGGCGGTGCTGGTGCTCCACCATCTTCCGCAGCTCCAGGCGCTGATGCTGGCGCCATGCCGGACATGAGCGGCCTCATGAACAGCCCCGAGCTCGCGGCGGCGCGAAGCGACCCAGACCTGCAAGAGTTTTTCCGCGACGTGGACACGCAGGGACCGTCGGCTGCCATGCGCCACATGTCGAACCCGAAGGTCTCGCAGCTGCTTCAGAACGTCATGTCGAGTATGCAGTAATTGAGTGAGAAGAGAAGAGAGTGAGAGAGTGAGAGAGTGAGTCTGTTTGACCCGCTTACCCTCCCTCCCGTACAGATCCAGTAGATAGGAATGAGAAGAGCTACAGAAAGAAGATATGAGCAAACATGATCTGTGTTGGTTTGTGTGTGCTTGGATATGTTGATATTTACGATGTACGGTCAGTCCCCACTTGGCGTGTGTGTCTGTCTATTTAGTTCTTGACGAACTTTTCGGCGCTCTCCAAGAACGACAGGTACTCGCGCTGCTCCTTCAGGTCTGCATACTGGGTGATGAACTGCGCAAGCTCGTCGTCGATCTTGCGCTCGGCCAGGTAGTCGTAGAGCTTCTCCTGCACGTCGAGCTCGAGGTCGGCGAAGTTTGGACCAAAGTACAGGCTGTCCTTCTCGGCGTCGGCGGCAAAGTCGCTCAGGTAGCGCACGCGCTCGACCGTCAGGTTGCTGCTCGCGACGCACTCGAACTGGAGGCCCTGGTTAGCGCGCGTGATGTCCGCGACGAAGCGGATACCTGGAAGCTCGTCCTCCTCTTCGTCGTCGTCCTCGCTCTCCTCCTGTTCGTCAAAGTTGCCTTCCTCCTCGTCTTCGTCAAAGTCTTCGTCACCTTCGTACTCCTCCTCGAGCTCGACGACGTCCTGCGAGTCGAACTTGACGCGGATCGAGTCGTCGCCGATCTGGCCCGTGAGCACGATCTCCATGCTGCCCGGGGTCTCCTTGAGCGTGAAGATCTGGTTCATCTTGGCGTGCAGCTCCTCGAGCTCTTCGCCCTCAAAGCAGTTCCCCTTCTCCTCTTCAATCTCGCGCTATTGATGCATACACACGGTTTACAAATACAGTACACTGTCACTGTTAGTGCTCATTCAATGTGCATGGCATTCATCCAATTGAGCTCTTCGCACCTTGAGCAGCGACGTAAGCGTCGACTTCTCGCGAGCCTGGAAGGACGCGCAGAGCGCTGGCGCCACGGCCTGGCGGGCAGCGAAGGCGACGGTGGCGCGCTTGGCGAGGGTGACGGAGGCGGCACGGGCGGCGCGGGCGAGCATGGCTGTCTATTGGCGGATCTGCGTGGCAGGCTGGTTGCGTCTTGCGGAATGCATGCTCGCTCCAGTTCAAGTGCTCCAGCAGATTTGGATCGGAATGAATTGCGCTGCGAGCCACGTAAAGTGGCGTGTGTGATTGGATGAAATTTGGATCTTGAAGTGCGGTGATTGGAGGAAAACACGTGACAGCCGAGTTTCTCGAATCTTTTTCCTGAGAGCACACAATGTTTTTGGTGGGTAACGCTGTAAAACCTCGTATTTGAGGTTTATAAATGAAAGTGGATCAAGCCACATCTTGCAAGTCTGTCATTTGTGATGACTTGAAGAAGCAATCACTCAGACTGTGTGTCGAATTGACAGTTTCCATGCTCAATCTCCTTTACTAAGTACGCTATCGATTGTGGTAGTATCCTCTTTCGTTCTTGGTTGAGAGCTGTTCATGACAGTCCTTTTTCCAGCATTTGCCAAAAATCATATCCAAGCAGCAAAAATGCTCTTCTGAAGCGCGCGCCGCATGTGCGCGATGATCGCGTCTAGAGGTGTCCGTCTTTGTGTATGCGTGTGTGTGTGTGTTGTGATTGTGTGGCTGCATGGCGAGCGTGCAGTAAGAACTGCGTATATATTACTACTGGATGGCGAGGACGACAACTCATGATTACATTTTGCTTCTTGATTGGGGAAAACAACTATCCCCATGTGGTGCCAACAGCAGCAGAGCGGACGCTGAAGCCCCACCGTCTGCCCATCATACTCTGCTTGCACCTGCGTGTATACGATGGGGATTATAGTATAGAGCTTTCCCCGAAAGGCTGAGGAAGCGCGTTGCGAGCTCAAAACCGCTTCCAGATGGCTGGAAAGATACATTTCGCGTGCTTGTGCACGTGTCAATTGCGTTTGCATATTTTACAAGGTGGTTGGCCTTCCAGCGTGAGAGAAACAAGAATTAAAAGGCGAAGCTGAGCCATCCAGTCCAAAGTCCGAAGCTACATGTGTGTATGAGTGATTTGATGTTGGGGTGCTCTGTATTATCTACGTCAGAGGCGAGATCTCGTAGAGAAAGACGCTTTCAAAGCCCTTCTGGCGCTGCTCTCGCATCAATGCGGCGCTGGTCCCATCGTCCTCAGAACTGTCGTCGCTGTCAGCGCCAACGTACGTGTCTTTCGGCAGAAATGCCGCAGTGTCGAGCGCTTTCGCCTGCATCCGCCAGCGCGCAAGCAGCGGCGCGATCGATCGTGTGATACTGAGCATTTCAAAGACCATTTTACACCATCCAAGTCGGCTGATTCAGTCAGTCTCCAGCATTAACACCCGGCCAGCATGCGGTGGTTGTTGTTGCAATTACCTTCGCAGCTGGTACGTGACGTAGAGCCTGCACTTTGGGTTGCACCGGAAGATCAACGCCACGCTCGCAATCACCTTTTCAAAGTCTGCGCGTTCATCATACACAACCATAATAATGACATTGTTAGCAGTAGAAGCAACACGTACGATCACTAAGTCGCTCTCTTTCTCTCTTCGCACCACGTACCTTGTGATTGATAGAAGCAGTCGGCCGCCAAGAGGACGTCGACGGTCTGAAAAACGCTCAAGAGCTCCTCGCTCACCTTCATTTGCCCCCAGTCCAGCGCCAGAAAGCGCGCAGTATCCTCAATGCTGTTGAGCGCAATGTTGGCTTCCACATTGCGCTGGATGTCAATTGCATCTGACCGGTCCGTGAGGAACACCGCCTTTGGGTCGCCACACACAGCAGCAAGGATGCCAGGCAGCCCCGTGCCGCAGCCGATCTCCATCACCACTTTCTGCCGCACGAGGCTCGCGTGACAATGCGCCACAAAGTGCGCCAGCACCATCGCAGACGGCCAGATGAAGAGTCCGTAGTGGATCGTGTCGTCGTGGTTGCCAGTGTCCTGGAGCTCTTGGATGAGCTCCACCATGCGCACGTGCGCCATGACGCGCTTTGATGGTGCTGTCGTTGCTGTGCTGCTGTCGATGCACTGCCGCTTCGCACTGCGAGAGACACGGCTGCTGGTACCGCTGCTGGCCTCATTGCCCTCTACAGTTGCGGGCGTGCTAGCATTGCTGTCGTCGTCAGTTGCACATGGCGGTCTAAGAGCGAAGCGGAACGCTTGCTGCTTTGCATGCATGGTCAACCAATCTTCATTCTTTGAAGATTTTGAAAAATTACTGGTTGAAAACAGGCGCATCCGATTCTCCTATTGGCTAAAATCAGCTTCACTTTTGTACCCATTTGAATGGGCACCAACTCCTCACAAAGTCACTTTCATTCCAAGTGCAAGTGTCCAAATGAAAATGATGGACACGCAGCGCTGCGTCCCTGCAGTTCGCTTCTTCGCCTCCCACGCAGTCAGCACCACCTGCTGTTTGTTGCGCACACGACGCTTGTGCATCTGAGTGAGCGAATGTGTGTGCGTGTGGTCCATTTGCGTGTCCTTGAAGCGCAAGATGATGTCCCGGATGCGCAATCTTCAGGACTCGTGGCGGCTGTGGTGGCTTGGAGCACATGGGGCACTAGGACTGCATCGACTGGTGGCAGCGTGAAGATCAGGCAAAGATGGTGCGGTGGTGATTGGAGATGGTGATCTCCACTTCCTGATCCAGCACGGCTGCTCCATGCACGAGCAGGACGAGCGCGGTCGAACAGCTCTGTCGCATGCTGCAAAACTCGGTCGCACAGAGGTGGTGCAAACTCTGATCAATCGCAGAGCATCTGTGAACCTCAAGATGTGCGTGGTTCATTCAGATCGAGAGCGAGAGGTCTCACTGACGCTAGCGGATCGTGCTGGCCGCAGAGAGATTTTCCAGGTAGGTTTTCCTTGACGCTGATGCACCAGTCGACGCTCGCAGCAGCGACAGCGATGGCGAAGGAGAGACGCCGCTCATCTCTGATGCGCAGATGGATTTGTTTCCTGGCATGCAGCGTTTGATCGTGCGTGGAGGTGCTATTCGCGTTGAGGATGTGGCGGAAGACGAGTCTCCACTGCTCCCAGGCACGTTGGTAACTCTGCAACGCCTGTGCTCCGTCGCTGGCTTTGAGTTCGAGCCGCTCTGTTCTCACCTCTTGGAGCGATTGCAGGATGTTTGCACGCAGCTCCAGCGCGCGATTATCGTAGCAGAGAGTCATGAACAAGACAAAGAAAGAGATGGTAGAGCCAACCAGAGTACTCTGGTTTCGTTTGCCAGCATCATCTTTCGGAGGGCAAAGCTGCCTTTCTTGATCAAGAACCGAGTTTGTCCGCTCAAGAGCTTCATCAGCAGCCGCGAGATCACAAACCAGATCCAAGATCTCCACGAAGACTTCAACAACTTTGCTGAAACGACGATCAGGAGTGTACTGCACCCTAATAGCAACAATAACTGGAAACTACGCTACCTAGGCGACGAGTCTCTGCTTTAGAGGGCGTCCACAGAGCTGCTCAGCACGGATCGCGAGCTTCTGAGTGGATTTTCGTGTGAATCCGAGTTGCTGGAGGCAGTGGAGCTGCTTCAGTATGAGCTCCAAATGTGCGTAAAAGAGCAGCACCCAGCAGAGTGGTATGAAAGCTTCAAGAACGTGCTCGAGCGCTTGCTGCTACTGATCCAGGTTAGAGCTCCCGATGCTGCCATCCCCGAGTGGTTCACCTCTCATGACGAAGTAGAGCTCCACCGCTGGAACCTTCTTCAGCCGCAATGTCGACGTGCAAGACGGGGCCACGGATCGCTCGTGGATGTCCATGATAGTCGATCGACACACAAGCCATATTCCAACCACTTTGAAGTACTGTATAGTAGATTCCTTTGTGGGGTTATATACTCGTGGAAAACAAAAGGGTGTCAAGCAATCGCAGCAATGCTGGAGCCTGCTGCAGTGCTTCTACGACAGGACTGCCATCCGCTCCTTCTGTCAATGTAACTGACAAAACGGCTGAGCACAGAGCACTGAGCCTGTCGCGCTCCCAACCGTGTAGAACATCTGCCAGGATCTGGTCGGCCACACTCGGCTCACCACTCTGGTGTTCGCCTGCTGACGCTGACGCTGCCGCTGTGGCTCGAAGCTCGGACGTCTTGTTGTTTCCGGTCTCACTTGGCACTTGCTCGTTGTCGTTGTCACCTCCATCTCCGTCCCAGTCATCCCAACCTGATGCCTCGTTTTGGCTGCTTGCACTCTTCAGCTTTGTTGACGGAGAGTGATCTCCGAGGGCAGCGAGCTGAGAATACCACTGCACGATGCTTTGACAACAGCGGATACGTGTTGCGCTTTCTTTGCTTGCGTTGCTCCACATTGAAAGACTGATGTTGAGCGCGTAGGCAAGCGTTGGTCCTTTCATTCCCTGCTGTTGACTCTTTCCAGTCGACAGCACAGTCTCCAGTTGCTTCAACACCAGCTCAAACTCTGCGTCAAGACTGTTACCATCCAATTCGATTCCTTGGCTTGGTACGCAGTGCAGTAGAAGATCCACTGTCTTCAGTAGACTCAACTGCGCTTCGCTTTGGTCCACTGTGATCCATCGGAACATGTCGTCGGTCGCTAGCCAGGTCAGCACTGCTCGCTCAAGAAGCAGCCAGCATTTCATCCAGTTCCCATCAGTCCAGCGTGAGTTCTCTTGAGCGTTTTCTTTGACAGCAAACGCATTCAGCGTCGCCACAATGCTAGGAAGTAAGCGCACCAGTGAAATGCTGAGCTGCCGATCCACGGAAGTATCGCCACTGTTTCTTCCAGATGTTGCGTATTGCTTCAATTGCGAATGAGGTGGTAGGTGTGCATGAACGACGGTCAAGCCACTCTCCAGCAAACTCAGTGCACGTTCTGCTTTGTCTTCAGAGCGACTGAAGCTAAGGAATGCCATCAGCTGCGCTTCCACTTGCACGATCACGGTCTCCGTGTCGTACGCAACGCCACCGCCACTTTGGTCTATTAGATCTCTGCTGGTGGTGGGCCTTTTACCCAGCAAACTCCAAGCAGACTGAAGGCCGATGTCGATTGTCTTGGTAAGATCGTTATTTTTGCCGAGTGTATTTTCCATCTGGCGGGATGACTCTGCAACAAACTGAGCGTGCAGCAGCACAAACTTCGCGCATGACCAGCGCCAGCTCTCGCCACTTGCAGCTGAAGTGGTGGTACTCCCTTGGGCTTGCAGGAGCTCCAGCTGGTTTGTCCACAGGCTCAAGCGAAGAAGTCCGGGGAGAACCTGTCGAGAAATGCGTCGAAGCTCAAATTGGTTGGACGCAAATGCGACTTGCGTCTGGTGGAGCCATCCTCTCACCACACGCTTCCAGAACTCGCTTGGTCCCAAGGAATGTACACTTTTCGTCTTTTTCTCCGTGAGGAAAGCATTCAACGCGCTGACCAGCGGCTGACATGGCTTTGGATCCAATTTTGAGCCAGCTAGAGCACTCGAATCTGTCAAATCGTCTTCGTCAAGTGTCCACGTCGCGAGTGACGCACTCGAAGCGGCCCACACCAGATCTCCTTCAGTCTTCGATACTCGCACCTGCTTCTGCGTGGACTCGTGATGGTTTTCAGTCACCAACAGACGCGTTCCACACTTAAAGAACATCAAGTCCTTCCCAAGCAAACTCACCAGTGCGTCGATGCTCAACATCCGTCCTTCCTTCTGCTGCCAGCAGAAATTGGTACTCGCATCGGAACTTTCTGATCTCTGATCGCCACTCAAACCGAGCATCATCTCCATGAGCAGCTCCACTGCATGCGTGTTTGCTGCTCTGGAGCCAGTTTGACTCAACTTCGCCAGCGCCAGAACCACTGCGCTGCTCTTCTGGCGCACGCTGGACGCGATGTGCATGACGTACCGCTCGAGCGTCGGGAACACAAGCTTCCAGTGCTTGAGGAGGAATGCGGACGGCAGCGACGGTGCCAGTTTCGCGAGCACGTCCAAGAGTCCCTCTGCCTCGTACGCCTCGAGAAGCTCCTGGTCAAGACCATTCTCAGCTGTATTGCCCCTGCTGCTTGTGGGACTCTCCTTCATTCGATTGAGTTTGCTCACCACTTCCTGGAAAATCAGCAGCTTCATGGGCTCTTCGCACAGATCAACGTAGTGTTTCAGGCACTGCGCCGCGTTCTCTCGCACGGACAGCTGCTCGTGACGCAGACACTGATACAAGACCGACTTTAATGACTGCACTAGCGACTTTGGCAGACGAGAGACACTTGGGTGGCGACTTCCGAACTGGAAACAAACGACAGGCGCCACCGATGAATTTCCAACAACTGCAGCAAACCCGCCTTTGATGTCGCTGGCAACACGCGAAGTCGCTTTACTGCTGCCAGCTTCTCTGGCGTAGAGCTCGCCGTTTGCAGCGCATTGTTTGTCGACTCGAATGGATTTCAAGAGCAGTGAGAGCGTGTAGAGCGCGCCATCTCGCTCTCCCCACACCGTCTGATGTGATTTTCCATGACTCTCCACGTGCTCCGACCCGGCCGCAACGCGCAGCAGGCGGTCGATAAATCTGTCGATGGCGTCCATTGTAGGCAACTCGAGCGCCAATTTCGCTGTTCCCCTTGCGCACTCTTTGCGAATCGCAGACCAGACGTCAGTGATGCCGACCAGCATGAGCTCCGTGCACTTATCGTACAGCTGCGAGGGGCTTCTTGCAGCGTCAGTTGCTTGAAGTAGAATGGAACCTTTTGAGGGTCGCATTGGGCTCTTCTCCAGAGTGTTCTTGACGATCTCGAAGGCGAACTGGAGTGCTGACTGGCGAAGACACGGCTCCTGCAGCAGTGAGATGACGCGGTAGAGCTTGCTCAGCGCATCCGCGTCCCACTCGCACTGGAGGAGCACTCTGTGTAGCAGGGATCCAATAGTCATATCCAATAGTTAGTTAACATCGAAGGAGATCAATCGCATATAAAGTGAGCAAGGGAATGGATCGTATTTCGTACCCTTTGACACTCTCAAGTTGCCCAGTGATCTCCTCGCTTCGAACTTCGCGAGAGCTCCAATAGGAGATACAGCCAGTAAGCGTGTCCACACCATCCCAGCTTTTCACCAAATCTGATGCCTTCACCGGTACTTTTGCGAATGCGCGCAGCAGGAAGTAGAGCAAGAACTCCTCTAACATGGAAGGGAACAGAGGCACAGTGTCCGATTGGGATGCTAACGACAACGCGATCCAAGCAGGTGGCTGCGCGGCCATAAGCAGCGCCACCTGTTGTTGCTGCTCGCTCTTCCGCCCGCAGTGGCGCAGGAGCGACGCGCACGCACCGCACTCGTCCGCCTCGTTCTGCGCGCGCAGCAGCAGTGCCACTATCTCTTCCATGGAGGTGAGGAGGAGAGCGCGCTTGTTGTGGCTTCTGCTGCTTGCTTTGAGCACTTGCGACTGACTGAGAGGGTCTGCGTCGTTTCGGGTACTGTGTTGCAGTCAGGGATTTCATAGCAGTCAGGATTTTTCACTCTACAACAATTTCCAGATTCCCAATATCACTTTTAAAAAACAGCACTCTAAGCCAATATTCGAGTAGCACTATTTTAAAGTAGTACTTCAAAAATATTTTTAATGCTATTTTTCTCCCTGGAGATCCTGCCACCCCTCTTTTGTGGACGACGGCACCAAAGCGCCTCAACTGAAGGCAGTGGCGAATTGGTTGGTGTCCCTCACTTCACTTATTTTGTCTAATCAGATTTAAGCAACTTCCATTTTTATATTCCAGCCTGGTGGGGCTAGGTGACTTTCGTAGTCTTATTTACCTGAGCTTAAATTAGTTTGGGGTTGCCAATGAGAGGGCAGTCGTTCGTGAGCATGTCAATCAATCCAAATGATTAAAAAACACACGATTTTCTTGTAACGAACAAGCTCGAAAATCCCTCTTGAACACTCAAAAGCTGTGACTAATCTTTTGAGTTGTTTTTTCACCTGGTCATATCTCAAGATAGAGTGATTTGACGTTTCTATATTTTGGCTCACTCAATCTGTGCGTGTGTGCGATGGAGATGTATATATTCGTGAGGCGTGCGTGCGGAAGGCGCCTGCGTCGAAAGAGAGAGAGAGAGAGAGAGAGAGAGGAGGAAGGGGCTTTGCGTGACTGGCAAGAGGCCCAATGAGCGAGCTGATCGGTGTGTGCATCTCCTCAATCCCTGTCATATGGTATCTGCATCAGTCTGTGTATGTGTAGCTGCTTCCGCGGCGCAGCAAAAAGTATGCTCCCGCCGTGAGCTCACAGGCAATCAGTCAGTCAATCGCGTTTCAAGGGAGGGCGATGGCGAGAGACCGACCGACCGACCTATAGACCCACGCAGCCACGCAGCCACGCAGCCGACCGACGGAAGGAAGCAGGAAGAACAAGAACGACCGCGATGGGACTCGAACCCACAACCCCCTGATTAGAAGTCAGATGCGCTATCCATTGCGCCACGCAGTCATTGAGCCAGACCCTCCACGACCAACCCAACAACAAACAAACATCGCGCCACACACGCAAACACACAAACAAGGCACACACCACACACACCAACACTCATATGCGCCGTCGGTCGCGCTCTCGCACGTCTTCTACGACCCACAAAACGCCAACAAACGCGCACAATGCTCGAGCGCGCGCAAAACCTCTGCAATTGCATACTCGGCCGCGACACTCGCACCGCGAGTCTCCGCCGACGCATGCTTGGACTGCGAGCGCAGACCGACCACCGCCACGGCCTCGCGGACACCCGGTTGCCTGGTCCTGATGGACCGCTCCTGGGGAGGCCGGGGCTTCCAACTGCTCACGGCACGGCGCATGCTGCTTTGCCAAGCTTGTCTTTCTCTGTGGTCTCACGCAGACCCTGTTTTTCAATCAATCAATCTCTGTGTCTCTGTGTCTCTGTGTCTCTGTGTCTCTGTGTCTCTGTGTCTCTGTGTCTCTGTATCTATGTATCTATGTATCTATGTATCTATGTATCTATGTATCTATGTATCTATGTATCTTATCGTCTCACTCTTTCGGTATCGCTCAATCTGTGCGTGTGTGCGATGGAGATGTATATATTCGTGAGGCGTGCGTGCGGAAGGCGCCTGCGTCGAAAGAGAGAGAGAGAGAGAGAGAGAG